>JAVJAQ010005617.1:1800000-1977146 GCA_032362365.1 Zygogramma bicolorata
CCTTTGGTCGCTGAAAGGGGCATAAAAGGGTCGGAAAAATAGATCCGTCGCTCGATTTTGACAAATGATGGTGATTGAATGGATGTCCCTTGCTGCTGATTTGTTAAAAGATCGAAACCAGATTCTGAACTGTGAGCAGATTGGGCGAATTGAATTACTAGCGTAAATGTTGATTTATTTATTGAAATTCAACATTACCCATAACTGGGTGTTGTATCCGTTGGAAATAAACAACTATCTATCTATCGATTACACAATTTTATTTGATAAGTTAACCAGTATCGGATTTAATCACTCATTTATGACTCTTTTATCTTCATATCTTCAGCATAGTCAATTAGGTTTCGTACAATGGTTTTTATTCGGTTCCGTTCATCAAAAGGTCTGAAGTTCCGCAAGGGTCGAATTTGAGACCACTTTTGTTTACTCTGTTCATTAACGACTACTACTACTAATAATTTGGAATGCGGTCATCTATCATTAGCAGATGAACTTGAAATCACTTCATTGCATGATTGCGAGTTTCTGCAGTCCCAACTAGAAATTGTTGAAAGTTGGTGTTCCAATAATAAACTTATATGAATGTAGCGAAATGAAAAGTGTGTTCATTCAATCTATTACCTTCCGGGGAGAATTTGAACACGTAACAAGTCGTAATATGTCCCTAGTGCAGTTTTCTTATATGTTTGATAATATACCTCTTTCAGTTTATGTAGTAGTTAAGGATTTAGGAATCTCACTTGATCAGGTTTGGGGAATTTTGGTTTTCTCATTCGTAATAATTGAAAATCATTCATAATTATTTCAGCCATCAGAACTCTTTATTATTCTTTAGTTCGTTCAAGATTGGAATATTGTACCAAGGTGTGAAATATAATGTATAATGTGCACATTACTGCTCTGGAAAATATATAACGAAGATTTTAAAAATTATTATCGTTCAAAGTGAATGGCAGATATCCGCTCGGAGGTACTGACCAGCGCCTCTTTTAGACACATTTAGTATACCCTCTTTGGTCCAGAGAAGAATTAACCAGAGCGTTACATTTTTATACAAGGTAGTAGAGGGTCTATTGGTTGTTTCTGAAATGTCAAGAAAACTGAAGCAATAACAAGAAAACATGTTACTTTTCATTTACCTTGCAGAGGAACCAACCTAAGTGATAACTCACCTATAATTTCTATTTTTGTATTGTCCTATGAATGGATTTATCTGCTGGGCAATTGAAATATATTTTTATTTAATTTTTGTTTATTTTATAAACGTAATATAATGTTATTCATTATTATTGGTTTCAAATTGGATCGTAGTTTCAAGGAATATGAAAGGGAAAGATGAAAACAATTAGAAGTAATTTTGAGAGATTTGATGTAATAGTTCGGTATCGACTTACGATCCAAAGGTCGTGGGTTCGATTCACCAAAGGAGACAGAATTTTTTTCGAAAATTTCTCTCTGTCGTGTTTAGAAATGTATCTGCCACGTTTTATGGTTGACGGGTCCGCGAATAGCCATGCTACTCCTGAGTTAAGGCGTAGGGAGTTATTAACAAGCCTACGTCTTCAAGGGCCAATTGCACCGCTTTGCTTTAATTATGTTTTATATAAGCTTGGTTTTGTTCCTATGGATTCGCCAATCAGATTCGTTGTACCTTAGCGATTATGCCCTTACTACTTCGAAAGTAGTCTATGACGTTTGGTATATAATACCATAAATCACGTTTGCTACTTCCACTAGAATTTTGGAAAATCCAAAATAGAACGTTTGAAGTGGATTACACCGGCGATGGATGTTTTTATTCCTGGTATATCCACAATTCTTCAATAACACATCTCAGATATCTTTGCGCAGGGCCTCCTCACAAGCCATATGAATCTTTTTTATTCAGGTTGTGTGTGTTATTCAGGTGATTTGACATTCAGAGACGGTCTCCAAGCTGACGCCACTGAAGATGATAGCCCTAACGCACTGAAAACATCTTCATAAGAAGAATAATTTGGCTTATACATTTGTTGGAACAAAATGAAATCGATATGAAAAACTGCTGCTGGAAATATATAGACGACATACTTTTCAATTTCTTCATGATATTCTGTTTCAAGTTACCGATATATTTCTTTGATTTAAAAGGTGATATTCCCTGTAAAACTTTCAGATAATCAAATTTCGCAGAAGTTCATGGATTAACCGTAATAATGATTTCGACAATGATATTGAAAATTGTTTTTTTTTATGGTAGCACCCTGAATTCTTCTACGTTGCCAAGCATTCATAGGTAGAAAAATATTTATTGTGTTCAAGAAATAATTTTCATCATGAAGAGTTTGGTATTCTGGTATTCTCCACCATTCAATGGGTTGCAATTGGGGTAATGGATTCCCTTTAGGGCACTATTTTCACAACTTCGGTCGAAATCGGTTGTGTTTTATATGAAATATGGCATTCACTATAACTATCAAAGTTTAGTCATTGGAATTTTTCTTCGCCTCTGTTAAAAAAAACAGTTTCATAACTGAAATATGGACGGAATATATTTTTTTAGAAAAATACTAACTTTAGACGAAAAAAAATCGACTTTTTTGAGTACCCGCGATTGCTTGATATGAATCTATAATAATAATATTTTCTCGATTCAAGTTCTGTTGGTTTGATGTAGGTGCAGATTGAATAAGAAAAAGAGACAATAATTTCATTCAACGCCAACCGCCCCATCCATCGTTGGACTAATAGTCATTTTGAATTCCTACTTTTATGTATCAATAAACCATCTGTGTATATTACCAGATAAGATTTGCTAATTTTTTTAAAGATTAGATTATCGGGGAGCTGGCCCATGGCCTGATTCACTGCGACCTTTTCAGATCTATTGTGATGCTCCTTGGTTGTTAGAGCTCTTTGTCTAGCTTGATCTCTTTGATGAGACTCCATAGCCTTGACACTGACTCCTTCATATAGCTAGCAGCCTCTGGTTTCTCCTCCCCGCATCTTGCGTGTCTCAGGCTTGCTATCGTTTCGCATTCACAGAGCACATGCAGTGCGGTTTCTTCCTCTTCTTGACAGAACCTGCATTGGGTTTCTTTTGTCAGACCAATATTGCTCATAGGTTTCCTGAGCCGGCTATGCCCTGTTAGTAGACCAAACACTACCCTTACAACGTTACGGTTGTGGTTCAGCAGGTCTTCCGTGAATCTGGGCGCTGGTTCCTTTATGAACTCTTTCGCCTGTCTCATTCCAGGGAGCTTATTCCACCAATCTTTCGATTCGTTTTGTATCCATGAATTTATGCTTGCATTCGCTACCCCGCAGAAGGGTTCTGGGCCGATCATAGCCTTAGATGCGCCTTCACGGGCTAGAGTATCGGCCTTTTATGATTCTTCATTTTGGAAGAATGCGTTTTCTATTCCCAATTGCAGGACAAAAAGAATCAAAAGAGTTTCTCTAAAATCCGTAATTTCCACAGAAATAACCATTTTATCAATGTTTACTTCAACGAACACCGCTTTTGTCCAATGATCACACCCTTAGTTCAGCCTCGAGTTATAATTTGAAGAGTGGTCTAACGCAAACAATACCCAAGTAATGTAGATTCATAACATTATCACTTTCTTTGTGTGAGCAAACGGGAAATACGCTGTTTACACACTCGTCTCCTGAAATCCATATGCGAACAATTGACAACTAAACAAATACGCGCCTTATCGTGGATTTATATGATGAGTTCGATATTTGTTCAGCATTTGAGTTAGAATTTCCACTTAGTGTGGATATTGAATCTGCGTTTTATGGTTTTGCCATTCTGTTAGGAGAAAACCACCTTCACGTCGAATAGGAAATGAAAAAAAGTGTTACTGAAAATGAATAATTAGTAACAAATATATTGAAAATAACGAATACAAAACTTCTACAAAATAAGTAACAGAATGTTCAGCAAACACAATAAGTGCATATCATTCATAGACGATCGATCTTTTCACGAAAAGGAAGAAATAGTCTGAAACAATTACTACCCTATATGGCGCGGCAGGCGCTGAATCATACAGAAATCATACAGATATTTCCTTTCTGTGAAATAATTAAATGTTCATGGGATATACACATATACACATATCAACATAGAGCATTTGCTGATTTTCACGTTACTTTTTCCATAGAAGTTTTGAGAAAAAAGCAAAAAGCTCCTAGAAACTTTCGTCTCTCCACAAAAATTATTTTATTTTCATCGCTTATTTTTTTCCAATGATGAATAATATTACGATTTCTAAAGCCATCAATTCGATGCAAAAAATTCATTGGTGGAATAAAAGATAATATCGTAGGAAATTCAATATTTCATTTTATCAACGATGAAAAATGATCTCCATTATACTCAAATGGTTATTCCTCTGAAAATTTCAACTAAAACTGTAGACATATAACGAATTCCGGTTGGAAACGAGGTTGCTCTTGGTTCTTATCATGCTTTTTTTGCAGTCATTTTGAAGCATTCTTTTGCACTTTCTCCATGTTCTACATTTCACGCATGTTTTTTTTGAAATGTTGTTAATTTAATTAGTTAACTTTAATAGTGATTAATTTTCCCCATTACGTCGGTAATAAAATAAAACTGCTTCATCCAAAATAAATTCACTGTAATTTCGCTCATCACAAAACAACATGAGTCATCTAGTAAAAATTACAGGTTCAATTGATCCTTATGAAGACGATAATATAATTCTAGTTAGTATTCTTTTTTTTAAGGTGCATTGTATACTAACGCAAGTACAACAGTACATTGAATAATGCATTATTATTCACGAAGTTTCAATAGGTAATGATATCCAGTTATTCCTGAGATTCTAGAGAAGACGGTTTTGGTGACTTCACAAGGACAGTCGAAATGAGTCTTTATAATCCCCAGTATTGTACTTGAAACATGATGTGGGAATAACGGTAGGCCTTTCGAAAACAAACACACAATTTACGCACATATGTTGCGTATATTATGAACATAACACTTCATGCTTAGACTTTCCAGGCCACGAAATCTGCTTTACGCTCCTCTCATGTGAACCATTCCCTCAACATTAACAACGGGATGTTATCATTTGAGTTGTATGTTGTGCTGTACTATTTCGAGTTGCAAATACCAACTTTCCTATATCTTTCGAGGAATAGTCCACCGTTGCTCAAATGGGTTTTCAAAGACTGGAATGCAAACAAGTTGATTTCAGCGAGGTTATCGTCGAAATAAATGTATGTAATAGAATAGGTTAAAATTATTCGTATTATAATAATAATTAATCATTAATAATAATACTAATAGTAGTGTTAGTGATAATTAGTGTTATTACTTTCATATGCAATTGAAAACAGTTTAGACTGGCCCTAGATTGAGTCAGAGAGTTTCTTCTCACCTGACACATGCTGGAGTAACCTTAGAAACGTATAGGAGTGCCGGTGTTTTGAATGAGAGACTGCTATTCTCATCATTCAACATTTTGATTTTGAATGACCTAAGGTTGTTGTCTGTGGAAACAAAAACTTGTTGCACAACGTTTAATTTTTTTCAGGTTCGTCCCGCTCGATTTTTATTTATTTCATTTCATTATTCATTTATGATTTTTTTGTATTTTTATACTTTTTCTTTATTTCATCTTCACTTTGTTGAAACCCATTAGCACAAATTATCAGTAGTAATAACCCAAGGACATTGATGATTGTTCGAAAGTTTTTTTTTTTGCTATGAGCAACAAGCTAAAGAAAGTTGTTATCATATATTTGAGCAATTATCAATGTTCGAGGAGACTTTCTGCTAATTCTTTATGGAAATTAAGAAGAAAAAAAAAACAATCAATCATGCTCAGTTCCACATGGATGTTACTGTAAACTCTCTACCATCTTTTGTTCTCATGTTCACAGCGCAATCTTTAGAAATTGACGCCAATTCTTTCGCCTTCCGATTTCCATCTAAATGATACTTTCTATCATCTCGAAAGTTCATGAGTGCTTTCCATACGAACTGTAATTTTTGGTATATTTGATTCTATAATTTCATTAATATTCCAGCTAGTATTACAACCAATGGTGACATTTTGAAATACCAAATATTTGAAACGTCAAAATCGAAATAAATTAATTTGTATGTATCCATGGCAATAAAATAATAAAGTGAAAAATGCCCATGGGACCTTTTCGGTTATAATTGCACGAGTGCATAAAAATTACCGATAATTTTGCAAGAAAGCGTGATATCTAAGAATTGCTAGTTTATTTTCATATTTTGGCGGAAGTGTCTGAAGGACGAGGGCTCTTTTACGAAATATGAAAATAACCGAATGCAATTTGTATAAGATATCACGCTTGAATGCAAAATTATCTGGTCATTTTTATGCACGAGTGTAATTCATTGGAATATTTCACGAATAAAGAAATTCTCAAGGAAATGTTATTTTTTGTTCATTTATACTTTCCTCTATAGATTGTATGGAGTACTCACCTAAACGCGGAATGTTTTTCTATTTTTGGAGTCTATCTGACATTTATTTGTGTTGTTTACTGACGTCTAGCGATACGGTTTCAAATGTGTTGTTATGGTGACTTGATACAATGCAGTTACCGCCGTAAGTTTTCGATATCTTATATATGAGGGAAATATTCGGGGGTTATATCCCGAGTGCACCAAGTTTAATCGGTTAAAATGTGTGCTGCACTTCCATGATTCTCGAAACTTTGCTTAGCAAATGACATGAGTGTATGATAATTTGATAAAATCCCGAGACCGCAGGTCGAGGGATTTTATTTCAAATTGTTATACACGAAAGCATTTGCTTGAAAGCAAAATTTTTAAAATCATGGAAATGCACACATTTTGGTCGATTGAACTTGGTGAAGGAGGAATATATTTTTAGATTATTTCCAGAAAACGTGTAAACTCAGGGAACATCAAAATCGAACACAGGAACAATATAGTACCCGAGGTAGTACCTGAAAAGTGATCCAAACGCCCGGTTTATTTCGAACATTTTAATCGGTTAAAAGGTCTAGTGCATTTAATCGCTGTAAAACTCTGTAAAAGCAGTCTAGCCTTCAACTGTTCCATCGTTTATTCGCATTGAGGGAAATAATCAGTATAATTTTGTTCTGATTGGTTGTGTTCGATCAGATGACTTCAAATTAACTGATTCAATTGGATTTCTACTTGAGCGAAAATTTTTATATGTGATTTTACCTGATTAATAATTATATATGTATATGAGCTTTGTTTTCGATAATGAAGTATACCTGGATTGATTGAAATACGTATAGGAAACGTTGTTTTTTCTACATACTCCATTGAAAACTCTCTGAATCATGTGTTTTGAGGTGAATACGTTCTTACAGGACCCTTCATCGATAAGTATCATATTCACTGAACTCTTCTGCCTTAGTGTCTAACTGACCTCGGCATCATTATGTACATTTCCAAATCAATTCAAATAAGTCATTTCATCAATACGACGGAATCAATGAATGATGTTTTCATGACTTCAACTAATTTTGTAGGCGGATATTAATTGTTGTTTCCATCATAGTTGCAGTCTTTCTCATCTCTTGCTGTAGACTTTTCATTTCCATTCGAGGCTATGGCAGATTTTCTACTGATTTTTGTAGCCTTTGGCTAACTTTAATATTTCCATAGTGAACTCTCCGCTCTTTACATTTTTTAAGTGCAATAAATTATCATCCTTATTGATTTTATCAATATAGTATCATTTTTTTTTGACATTTCGCACTTGAAATGGAATTGGTTATGAAATTTTGTAGCCATGCCTTCAACTTTTGGTATGAATTTTGATGATGATAGACGCGAAATAAAATAATAAATGCAAGCTCATACCTTCGAGGATAAAAATTATGCAAGCAAATTATAAGCACATGATGAAGATGATTGAAATTATATTGTATCTATTGAAAACCACAGTTACAACCATTTCTTTTTAGCTAACCTAACCCCGAATTTCTATATAGGCACCATATCGGGTGCCATCGAATCTATTAGACGAGTAGTAACTTCTACAATATTAGGTGTATCAAAATGGAATTTGTTATAGGTCAATGATATGTGGAGAGAAGTTTTCGCAAATTCTGCCCTTGCGTCAACTTCCGGTTACACCGGTGTAATCAGAGGTGACGGGCAAGTGAAAAATAAGCGTTAACTACGCTTTCCACATACCATTCACCTATATAAAACCTTATTTCGATGATCCGACATTCTACTAGTCATGACTTGTCTAATAGATCTGTTGACACATAATAAAAAGCATATATCGAAAGTTAAACTTTTATTTCTCGATATCGACAAATTGTTGTTTCCAACCAGTACCTATATAGCTCAGTAGATTATGTATAGCTACTGTCCAATTCTTAGGAAACTGCCCTTTTTCGGGAAATTCGGGATCAACTAGTGGATGAAGTGATCTGTTAGGGTAAAGTGAATGGTTCAAAAATGAAATATGTGAAATATTCTTGAATGAAAATGATTCCGCGAGGAAAGAGAGAGTACACTACAATAAAATCAAGAATGAAATGGAAATTAAAAAAAAAATTATTTCACAAAATGAGGAAAACAAAATTTCGAAAAAAAAAATCAATATGAAGTGAAATGAAAACGAAAAATAAAACCTCAAATCGACCAAAAATTCCACAATATAAACTTGAGAAAACGAGAAAGTAATAAATGGAATAACATATAACAAAACCCAAGAATGGAATGAAAACTATTATTATAAATCAAATAACAAAAAAATTTTAAACATCGAATGCTATTTTTTATGTGAATACTAATATGTGGGGCAAACTTCTCGAGTACTTTTTCTCCTCTACATAGGAATATATACCACAATGAGTGATTTCTAATCTACAAATGTTTTTGTTTTCAACCTACCGTTACAAGCGAAAAGTATCAGTAGCATCTTCAGAATTGTATTTACTTACAGAATGTTTCAATTCCTGCGGTTTAGTAATTTCACTGTTTTCTCCGAATTCTTCACAGTCGAGTATACGCTTCTCATCGTGTTTTTGTCCTGAGATGAATTCAGGTCTGAAATTTGCTTCTCTGGCAAAGAAACAGTACGACGAGCTTTGTATCTCCATGTTTGCTGTGTAAATAGTGCTAATGCGAACAAACTAACATTGCGTGTAAAGTGAGCATTAAAAGATACACATGTAATGTTGATGGAGATTTGATATTTTATAACGCTCGATTTCTGTCATTGAGATGTTTCAGTGTGAGGTGATTGACAAAACCGTGATATGAGCTAGAGAAATCACTCGTGAGTGGTATTTTTATTATGGACTATTTCTTTAGTACGCATCTGATGGAGTATAATGATTCTATACTGAAATGATTATGAATATTTACTAGTACTTTACTATCTTAAGGATAATGCAAAAATAGTACAACTGTTCAACAAGAGTCTATTCCTTTTAGCCCGCTATTGATTTCATTGTTGGGAATAAATACTCAATAATTACTAATCAAGAGACAAAATCCATTATGGAATGAGAAAAACACTTCTTGGTAGTTCTCACCTTCACTACCTTATGATATTGCAAAATATATAGTAACTGCAGGTACAAGATGAGTTTTCTTGTCCTGAAGATGACTACCTTGTTAGCGAAAAGCGCGTCGAGTTCAAATAACATTAGTTTGGTGTTAGGGTAATTGCAAAATATCTGCAAGAAGTTTCAACAATCATACGTTTCCCATCTATGACGACTGATAATCAAGCGTTGGTGGAATGGGTTCACGATGATGTTAATAGTACCAACTACCTCTCTCACTTTTAAGAATGTTGCATTCACAAAACAAAACGCTAAACTATTGGTGATTCTGGTTGATTTGCGAGGGAAATTGACTTGCAAGCTGGGAAAATTGAGGCGATCTAGAACTCATATCATTCTTTACTCGTTTTCATTTTCGATATAAATCTCTTTCCAATTATGTAAAAGAATTGTTCATTATCAACATTCTCATCACTGTTCACTATTGAAGAGTATAGATTTCTTCGAGTATTTTATATGTGGCAGTGTATGAAATACTCGGTAGAGGAAAGTTCAGAAGAGCGGTTCATCAAAGGTAGGTAATGGCTATAAAAAACTTCGGGAAGTTATAAAGAGCCATAAAGCCGTATTACGCTCGTTAAGGAACTAATACTCAGATTTCAGATTTCGTCGCATTATCTTCGTGACGGCGAGGCAGGTAAACAGGTTTCAATTGAAAATCGACGCTGATATCGCATTTCATTGAGTACTTTGGATATATTTATTGCGATGGCTAGAAGAGAGAATGAAAGTGATACACTTTGATAAAACTATCGAGGGAGTCATCTGGAAAATCTTCATTGATATCGTGAAACAGTTTCGTGGTACTAAAGAAATGCTAGCATGCATAGCCCAACGAAATCATGTTCACTTCTCTCGGGAATTAATATATGTGCGAAATATTGAGCTGTTCGACTCCCTTTCTAATATAAATAATAAATATGTATTCACCAAAAGAAAGGTACACAATATATCATTCAAATACACAGTGATAATAACAAAAAACACAGAATAAATATAATTCGTTATAATTCAGTTGCATGGTAAATGAAAAAGGACCCACAAAGGCATAGCCTGTACGTGGGTGTTGAATATTGATTTGGATATAGACAAAAAAATTAGTAAAATCATGATTCACAAAAACAAGAAAGATTTATGACAAGTAAGTTTGAAAATGGTATAAAGTACATGAACATATAAACGATCACAGTTGGGTTTTATATAGTAAAAATTATTACAGTCTATAACTATTCAGCCATCAGAGAAACAGAGACATAATATATTTTTATACTTTTTGGTTAGTTATTTCTGATGTTTTTTTCCTAGGTGGTTTCAAAATCCAAGTTTTCATTATGGCTTTAAAGAGCGAAAGAGACTTAATTTGTTTGAAATTGAAAGGAATTATACTATATAACTTGGGAGCCAGATATGAATAGCTTTGCTGCCGATCGTCTTCAACATTCTTGGAATGTCAATGGAATTCAATCTAGATCAAGCAAAGACTTCTCGAATGTCTATTATTTCTGCTTTTTTATACGGATCATCGCTTAGGTAGATACAGGGTTTGTTCATAATGATTTTTATTATCCATTTCTGAACCGTTTCTAAGTTCTTGAGGTGGTTATTGGTGACTCCTCCCCAAGCGATTATGCCATAGGACAAATGTGTTTGGACAAGGGTATGATAAATTATTTTTAGATGTTCGAGGCCAAGGATTTTTTTCAGAAATTTAAACTTATATACCGAGAATCTGATTTTTTGTGTAAGGTTCTTCATGTGTGCATTCCATTTGAGGTGACTATCCAGCGTAATTCCTGAATATTTTACAGTTTTAGAAGATTCTATTTGTATATTCTTTCCATTCATGGGTACATCAATTTCACAATTGCTTGGAAGATTCGATTCATAACTAGTGAATGGAAGATATACGGTCTTTTTCGAATTGATTGTGAGTAATTTACTATCAAAGTATTTTACAATCAATGGAAATGAGCTGATAATTTTTTGTTTCAAGTTCATCCAGTTGTTAGCTTCGAAAAAAGAAACTGTATCGTCGGCAAAACTTTCAATTTCAGCAGGAACCAGTAAGTCGGAAAGTGAATTCGCATAAAGTATAAACAGGATAGGACCAAGCACTGTTTCCTGCGGAACCCCACAACTGACTACCGTAGTGCTGCTTATCTCATCATCTATAGGGACACATTGTTTGCGGTTACTCAAATAACTTTTCATCAAATCGTATTCATTTCCCCGGAATCCAAAGTTTTCGAGGGTTTCTAGCAAGTTAGGATGGCTGACTGTATCAAACGCCTTTGCCAGATCAACAAAAAGACACACAGCAGGTTTTTTCGCATCGAAGGCGTTATATATTCTACCGGTTAACTCGGCCAAAGCGTCTTGAGTCGATCTGCCCTCCCTAAGCCCGTATTGCTTCTCCGAAATCAAGTTATATTTTCTTATGAAACCTGTTATCCTGGACTCAATGATTTCCTCGAAGATTTTTGAAATATTCCATAGAAGTGATATGTGTCTATAGTTTGAAACTTCACGTTTATCTCCAGATTTGGGAAGTGGATTTTATGACGGCAATTTTGAGCGATTCTGGAAATGTACCAGTTTCTAGAGACTTGTTTAGTGGCTTCGCAATGTATTCAACACATTCCTTCAATGTATTCGCTCCGACATTGTCCAATCCGGAAGCTTTATTCTGTTTTAGTTCTTTTATGATGTTCCTAACTTTGAGCTCGTCAATCAATCAAATTAATCAAGCTCCGCACCAGTTGACCAGCCAATCTGGAATACTATCTTCGATATTGTAGTGTGTATTGAAAAAGAGGTTCTTGACGATGACTCCAGCATGGGAGTAGAAACTTTGAATAGTTCAATATTTTGCACACGGAGTAATACCTTAGAGAAATGTTTTCTATATTCCAGGGTCCGTCACAATATTCATTTTGATATCATATTTTGCAAACCACGCATTATCAACATCTTGGTCCAAAGATATATTAATAATCAGCAAAAAACGAAAAACAAAATTGATGATGAAATTGTGTTATTTCAATTTGCTAGCATCACGGTCATCATTCAGGTGAATATGTTTCTCTAGGGCATCACTCTGTGTGCAAAAATCCACTGTAGAGCTGAAAAATAGAAATGAATGTACTGGTTGATATCTGAATGAAAATCCACTTTGAAATTATTGAGCACAGATTCTCTAAAAATTGCCTCGCCATGATCGTTTCAAAGGGTTGATCGGTATCAAAAAAGCGTTCACAGTAGGTGTATATGATCGCATTTAGAGTTTACAATCTCTGCAAATCGTTTATTATACTTCTCGGTTGTCAAAACTTTCAATTCTGCTTTATTTCTGTGACGAGAATTTAAAAACTGACTTTTATGCCCTTTATATAGCCTCATTGATTCGAAAAAAAACTGCTCATTCCTTGTACTCATGTAGAAGAGTTTCATATTTTTCTTAGCCAAACCATGCAAATTCATTTCTTCAGAAAGAATTTGACGAAAGTATACCTGCCACTACCATCATTCTCACTATTTTGCCTGCCGTATTCCCAGAAGTTTTCTCCGCTATTATGCGACTAGGCTTGCATTCATGAGTTGATGAGAATTTTCATGTATGCTTTTTATCAACCGCAGGATGGTTTTGGGTCTACTGAGGCCTTGATTGCTCCTCCACCAGCTGAATCAGTTGCCTTCGTAACCATCGTTAAACAGAGTTGTCATGAATGTAACGCATGTCGAATCGCATGAACGATCACATGGCTGCCAAATAAGGTGGCAATTGTTTCTATACATTTCCCAAGAAAATTTTGAGTAATTTTCTCTTTCTCTCTGCTCTCTTACTTGAATATCACCGAATTCTTGACCAAAAAATTACACTGATTCTCTGAAAATTATTTTCAATATCTCCAGCTAGATTTCCCGTAAAGCATATTTCGTTTTGAGGCGTCGCTAATAGAAATATATTTTTCATGACATAATTTTCTCATGCAATATTCGTATTCTCTGAAAATACGGTTCAAAGCTAATGGAGTAGTCAAATTTTTATATTTGTTCATATTAATTTTTTTCCTTGCCAATTAATTGAATTGATTCTTACCATTGGTTCCCAAAGTTGTCTAGACTACGAACCATCTCAATCAAGTTAACAAACTCGAGACCCACCTCTAGGAAATTTACTTGTTATGAATGAAGAGATTTTCCAAATGGAAACATAGATTAATAACAATTTTTAATACTGAATCGGATAACTACATCAGAAAGTAATTTCAATGGGAAGGACGAAATTGTTTCCTTTGCGCTATTATAGTTTCGACATCAACTTCAACTCGAGTTACTTTTAATCTCAGTGCGTCCAATTTATTTCGGTATTGAGGGCCTACTAAAAATTCTCAACCACCAGTCGGTCGCGACCCATAGATTGGGAAAACCTGATCTAGGCAACCAGCATTACGTTTTTTCAATAGGGCTTAACTATCTGACAAAACCCAGTATCGAAGCTGCTACAATACGAGAGCACCCCTTTGTACAATTACCAACCTCTCAGTTACGTTGGGGCAAATATGCCAATCCACAAAGAGATTTGACAGTGATAATCGAAAATGAAAAGAAACAATTCCGAAGTGTTTTTTTTATTCCAGTGCATCAAGCTTATTTTGGTAGCTATCTGTCAGTAAAAGCTGTCTTGATGCAACTTCAATGAGAAGATCACGAAATTCAAACTTTCACCATCACATAAAATTATTCTCAAAATGAATAACATTTTAATAATACCTGGTTCGAGTGGAAATAAATTGAACTTGAATCGATATAGACAAAAGTCATAACGAGTAGCATTTGTGTACGAACCAACTTGGTGTTAACAATTCTTATTCTCTTATGAAAAAACGCATTAGCTCTTCACGCAGTGCATATTCAACCAACGAGAATCGACTATTTGGATTCAGTTGAAAACTTTCACTGATGTAGAAAAAACACCTACTTCACTAATTAGCAAAATGTCACCTATCGTGATGTTTCCCTTTACATTTCTAAATGAATGATAATGAATGAGTGAACCCAATTCAACTGAAGTCAAACATGTTACAATCCGCAATTTTCGGGACTTCTCAAATACCTTTCGTCGCAGACATGTTAAAAGCTTTCCGTTGTAATTGTCAGCTTTTATGTATTTCCAGTTTCTGGAGTTTCTATCCGAAGAAATATCAAATCGTGTATGGGCCTGGTCTGAACTGTGTGTGGAAACGTGTTAAAGAGCTGTCGGAACTTTATAAATTGAGTTTGCGAGTTGGAAATACCACCAGAAAAGGTTTTTACTTATCGGTTTTTATTCAAGGCGTAACATGTCTTTCAATTTACAAAAAACTCTGAGGAATAACATTGGTGTCGCTATATTTTATTCTCTTTGTACGATACAGAAGAAATACATTACCATGTGACAGGTTTCCATTGTAAATATTTCCGATGTATGAAAGTGAAACATCGTGAACTTCACTGATTCGAGTCCTTCAGATTGTCATAAGTGGAGAAAATTAAATTTTTGGGAACTTTATGCCTCACAAAGGAATGAATCTACCTCAGTTGAAATTGGTATATTTTGCCCCTGTTAAATATAATATAAGTTATGGAGCTCTTTTCTCGAATCACTCGTGGGCTGAACGTTTACGTTGTTGCTAAGCAGTGACCAATCAGATATATCGCAGCTTAGCAACAGCGTATACATAGAACTGCGAATGATTCAAGAATAGGGGCCTTGGTATACTGTGTTAGAGATAATTTCCTTCGTACATACCTGGAAATGATCGATGTCTTGCAGAAAAAAATCGTAAAAATAACCTTGAAACAGGACCGTAACATTTCGTCAGATGCTCTCTATGCAGGAAGCAGAATAATGTACCCGTGTCAGATATACTTCTATAAAATAGCATTACATTGTGAATGAATTCAGGTTTGTTTTCCATTTTCATGAACGCTGAAATGAAACTGAAGAAAAGTTTGTTTACCAGCACTAAATAAACCTGTTGATCAGAAATTTTTCACCTTTTTACCCTCTATAGTATTTTACTATCTGCCTCATAGTTCGAAATGTATATAAAAGATAATTGAAATTTGAATAGATCGAAATTCAAACAGTTCATTTTGTTAGAAACTAGAAAAAAAATAAACATTATATAATATAGAATAAACTGAATGCATGAAGTAGCCTTCAAAATCTCACACTACTCTCGAGTGATGTGTTTCCATCATATTGAGATTGTAATAAGTTTTCACACTTGATATTTACATGATTTCCTCTGGTACCGATAAATGTAGATATTTGACAAATCTCTATAGAAATACACACTAGCATCTGTAGACAGTCTGAGACTTTGTTTATTTACTGCATTGTTTCAATATTTTATTATTATTTCGAACTAATGCACTAATAAACATCAACAAAAACATCAACATGAACGGAATAGGCAGTATTCATGATTTATTTCTACAAAACATAAGGATATGAGTTCATTTCGTTTCTCCTCCAGATAATTTCAATGAAAATAAATAAATCTCATTTTCAAGCTATAATCCGGTCGAGTAATATTGAATTGAATCACCATAAAAAATTAAAACTCAATAGTCCCCAAAAATCCCATGTGTGCTAAAAAAGTTATTCAGAGTCAAATGTCAAATTTTCAGGTTTTTTGAATTTTTCTCGAGAAAGGTAAGTTGAAAAATAAACAATAAAAATACCTTAGACCAACGTTGTAGATTTCGAAATTTTCTAGAAAAATAATCTCAAAAATTTTTTTCGTTCCCACACCACCTGTGAGGTAGTGTACGCTCAATTTTCTCAAAGTAACTTGTAATTAATTTTTCATAATGTGGTGTAGCTTGGAAACACGAAAAACTACGAAGGAAATTTATATGTAACTCCAGATTTCTTTTTCATACTACTTGAACTAATTGTTGTCTCTCTTCCATAGATATTTTCACGGTTGATGCTCTTCTGAATTGTTATCAATTGTTCCACCCTTGGCAATATCTATAGAATTCCCACCCCTTTGTTATGACTTTGGAGACCTGTCGAACTTCTCTTGCTCAGGGAACTTTTTTCAATAGAACACCTGAGCTTTGGAACTTGCCGAAAGAGGTCTTTCCTGAGGCTTACAAACTTCAAAAATTCAAAGTGAATGTTAGTTCGTATTTCCTGTTCCTTGATTCACGCGGTGTTCTTTGAACTTTACAGTGCTTTCCTTTCGTTCGATTCTGCATTTAAAAAATTATATACAGGTAAACCGAGATATTCCTCAAAATCTAATAGACGATTCGTTTCTACAAAAATTAACTGATTTGAGTCGAAAAGCTACCAAAAAAGTAGATTTCTCTGAATATGGCCACGCTAAGGTACGCAAACGACATCAGAAGGGCAATGAATAGAATGTTATTCAAGGCCATGCGGGTACAGGGGATTCTCGAAGGGACTGACTATCCTTCAAATATGTATTTTCTCAATATAGAATGTAGACGAGCGAAAAAGTCCAAGCTCGAAGTGTTTGTACATAAAGAGGCACAAATGTGACATTTACAATTGCGATATTTCAAGAACGATGATACTTAAATTTGAGAAATTGAGATTAATTTTCTAGAGAATTTCGAGATCCACAACGTTGGTCTGAGGTATTTTTCTGATTCAACTCACCGTTTTCGAGAAAAATTAAAAAAAAATTGACATTTGACCCCGAATAACTTTTTTAGCACAGATGGGATTTTTGGGGACTTCCGAATTTTCATTCTTTATGGTAAACCCAAGGTTTCCACCAAAATTTGGCTCTGTCTGAATTTTTGTTATTTGATCACTGTTCTTATGTCTAACTTGACCGGGTTACTAATTCCATTCTTGAATTAATATTGATACATTCGTAGAAAATCCATACAAGAAAAAGAATTACCATTCATCAGAATCCTGACAATAGAACTGATGAATTTTGAGAAGGTTTTTCTACTCCCACCCGGTAATATGTTAATTTCTTCATGGTTCACTCAATGGATACGTAGGCGATTCCAGTCAACTGAATCGTTATGATTTCATATCCACGCAAGGTAAGATATGAATTCCACCAATCACAGAGAAAAAATACTTGGTTACCAGGGACAACCTTGTAGAAAAGTCACAATTCTGATCAACCTTCAAACACGGAATCCAAGTTGTTTTATTCAAACATAAATTGATGTACTTATATCTGGTAATATTCTCTAGTTTATTGAGTTAAGTTTCAATTGTCACAATTGATTTTTTGTGTAAAATTGAAGGACTTACATCTACTCTTCACACCAATAATTAACTGAAATTGTAAAGTCCAGATGACCTAGTTCATTGTGGCGTACGCCCTTTGAGAACTGATACCACCCATATTTACCATATTCTTGTATACAAATCAGTGATTTTCATTGTTTATGGGATCTCTCTCGTATTCAACGTTTTCGAACTTATTTGGTATTAATCATGAACTTCAAACAAAAAAGTCTGACAAGTCAAAATTTTCTTCACAACCAAGAAATATTCCATCAAGGCATGGATCATCCTTGACGAAACAACTTGTTCTCATGTACCTACATTTTATGTTTATAAGTGATTTGAAGCCGCATCTCTGACCCAAGCAAAGTGGCTCAGCGGCTTCTTTTAAGTGACTTAATCTCAACATCAAGTGTTTTTATAACCCTCTTTTCATAATGACGTTGTAACAGGTGCATATTTCAGTCATCTACTGAATTAATGAATGTACATATTTGCAAGATATCACCTCGAATAAAAAGTTATATTCAGGTTGTTGAAAATGATTTCAAGATATTCTCTTTGTTTTTTCGAGTACAATTTAATAACGTTTCGAGTAGAATTATAAGATAACTCAATATCATCAGTCATTCACATTAAATGACAAAATGGACATTTTCTGCTTATTCGAGGAAATATTATATTCAGTTTGGGAATTTCAAGTCACAGTTTTTTATTTTCATGTTCATATGAAAGAAAAATTCCTTCAGGAACTTGGTTATTTTTGTAGTGAGGATGTAGTTCGAGGAACTAATTATTGCCTTCTTCCTTCTCCGATTCAAAGAATTTTTATGAAAATAGTAATATTAGAATATTCAACGAACCGTTTAAAGACGTTTGATTCATTAACGGGAAGGATCTTGTCAGGGTTTGAATGAAATAATATCGTGATGAGTGATTTTTTTTACAATCTGATCTTTATTCCTGCTTCATTGTGTGAAATATTACCTATGTATGCTATGTATATTATTCACTTTTCATTTGCTTGGTATGAAAATTGAGCAAGAAAAGGTGAATGCTATGTAATTCTCTGACGATCGTGCCATATAGGCAAGAGAGTAACTCAATGTATGTATAAACATTGGATTCCACACATGGAGACCAAAACAGACCTTCTTTAAGCACTGTGAATCATCAAGAGCAGGAGGGATGTAGAATACCTTCTGATACGAAACATGAAGCAAACTCGACTTACCCATAAAAGTATCGCTGATGACAATTTATGATAACCTGACATCGAAATATAAGGTAAGGTCCAGGGTGTCTCTGGAAAAAGACATGTTTGGGTGTTTTCAGCCTTCTCGGTATCATTTCTTCGAAATCCTGGTCCTATCAACAGAAACGATATTATGGTGCTCCTTAAGTATTTGTGATGAAGTTATGACTGATTATGCAAACCGATCATTACTGAGTTGTGTGGAAGCGCTTCAATATGGTTCAATTATGGTTCCAAAATGAGTGAGGGGGACAGCGCAAATAATCGAGCTACAATTCCAACTCTCTAAATTACTCGTATCATATTCCAAACAGAAATGCATGCTTCAAAGTTCTGGGCTCAAAAATGTCATCGTAGGTGCATCCCCGTCAGCCAAACAGCCAATGAAGTCCAGGAAACATCAAGCCTAGCAACAAACCGACTGCTATCCCGAAACACACCCACCCTGGTACCTTGTTCGTTCTGCCTATGACGGCTTCGATCTCAATCCACAATGTTGGAAATTGTTGAATTAAGATGCTTCCTCCTATCCACGCAAATTCAGACAGAATTCTCACGGGACACAGTATCTGCACAAGAAATATATATATATATATATATATATATATATATATATATATATATATATATATATATATATATAGGTGGAAAAAACTTCCAACATCAAACTGCAACTGTTGATTGATTCGTTTTTGAATCGAGAAATGTGAGCTGAGAACAAAGTACCTCATACTACATATCCAGTCTGTTGGGGAAGTTAACCTTTCATATACATCCTACATTTGAGAATGATTTATATTACTATGTATGCCATACGCTGAAGAAAAATAACGGAGCAATAAAGTTTATGAGTGATACACATGGACAGAAGCGTGCACGATGAGCATAATGATCTCTTTTCCTCTCACTCACAAATTATCTGAAATGATTTGAGGCTGCAAAAACTTGAGACCACTTGTATGGATGAGTCAAATCATCTTGATTTGGGTGCCAGTTCACGGGGGATCCGAAGATTATGAGGAAGCAAACATCTTTGCATAAAAATGAATTTGACACAACCTACTTTGAGTTTAATCTAGCCAGTTCTGTACTCAATGAACAAGTAGCAATCTCTTCATTGCCATGCAGCAAAATATACCGTTGATTCCTCATTTGTTTGTTCCATTTTGTTCTGTCAAGGGTAAATTTTATATTATCTCCATCAACACTATGCGCACTATTTGCTGATAATGCATATTCAGCTGATTTTCGGTATTCGTTTTTGCCTTTTCAAATTGTTTTGGGTCCAGCAATTGTTACATTCAATGATCTTGATGCTTAACTCAATAGTTGATAAATCAGATAGTAGTACTACTAGTAGTACTACTATCCATTTTCAGCTGCAAAAATTTGAAGGGACCTATTTCCGGCTGAACAACATTCAAAACTATGTGAATCAATTTACTTGGATTTTTTGTGGAAGCATATGTTCATATAGTCCACTCAATAAACCGGTATCTAAACCAAAAACGAATTAATGGCCTCACCTGGTTGGATTCCATAACCTTCACAACTTCACACCACACACACAATCGACTTGATTCTTGTAGTGTAGAATTCCGACGAAATTGACTGTTTGTATTTGATAAAAAACTCGTTAGAAGTAAATGCATGCGACCACAATAGATAAACAAACTGAGAGATTCCGAGTAAATTATGTTATTGTTTGATTTTATTGATATTCGATAGGAATGCAGGCAGTAAACAGGTGCAGCAGTGTGAATAAGGTAGAAGTAACGGTGTCTCGTAGCTATTCACATATCTTGGAACAAGTTCCTCAAGATATCATGTTAAGACACCCACAGGAATATAATACAATCAAGTAAGTCATTCTGAATCCAATTTCATGAACTGAGAACGCTATTTTGATGACATGTTTCAGACTGGTTCCTTACAGAGTGATCTACATGGGAACTCGCACGTTTCCATTACAGAATAAAATAGATAATATCCACCTGATAGATACCTAGCTTCGTCTGTATCAAATAATCACATCGGATATATTTTCCTTTATCGACTGATACAAATCGAGATGATTTTTGTAAATGGGTTCATACAAAAGTTAAACCTCTCACGTGGGCATTAGTATCCACTTTGAATTTTCTAGGGATCAAAGCCTTGGGTCACACTTTCCCGTGCAAAGAATTTCAAAGGTAAGTCGCCTTGTGCATAATGACTTATGAGAAAGAGATTTCTCGACTGGTCTCCAGTTCACGAAGTGGTGGTGTATTGCCCTCGTCAGATCAACTGCGATAGAACTGACGGAAAAAGAACAATTGTGACAGATCATAAGAGTTACTATCACGAAAAAGTCTATAGGAAGTGGAAGAGTTGACAACTTTTTCACAGGGATCTATAACAGTTGACGAGTCCAAACGAACCATCACTAACAATATGAATATCCTTTTTCGGAATGGATTCTAGTAGCTTCAATGTTCGTTTCGGTATCGTTTTCCATACGTGGAAATAATTTCTGAAAAGACTGAATGCTTAAGTTTCTGTCATTAAATTTATCACAATTACTTTGTTATTCCATGCAGTCGCAGAACAACGTAATAATAATTATATGATGAAAGTATTCGGTGAGATCCATAACACACTGAAAAGAACACATAACGTGAAAGTTCATCTCACGTGGATAGATTCCGACACAGAAATATCTCTTCTGTGGATCCAGCTAATAAAGTGTTGAATTAAAAGCAGTAAAGATTGGTTTGGTGCAACGATATGCCGAACACTCTTAATGACTAGATAGAATTGGTGTAATGATATTGTTTAGAAGCATTTAAAGTAGTCATTTTCATCGTCTCAGACATGGTCTCTCATTTGGACGAATGATTAGAGGGTAATCGAGAATTTTGGATATCATTTTTCGGTAATGGCCACTTATATGCTTTATTTAGGATTGGAAGAGAACATATAGATGTTCGAAATTGTAGTTAGGTGATAATTATTTCCATTTTCTCAATGAAGGCAATTTCAAAACCAAAACGTGGCTTGATGATAGTTGATAGTAGTTGAATGTCAAGGTGAAGATGATATGCAATACAATAAAACAATTATCAGACAATTGAAATTTTTTCGATTGACGAGCAGATCAAGTAATTTGTGAAATGTCTCCTGATAACCATTTTTTCTACAAACTAAAATTGCAACTACCAACCAATAATGACTTTGAAAGAATAATAAGCAAGTAATATTCAAAATGAGTTTGTCGCCAGATTATTAATGATGTAACGATTATATTTCTGTGAAAAATGGATGGTGATATTTGAAAAAATGGGAATAGGGGTGAATATTCAGGGGTATGAACATAAACAGATCATTTTGAGTGCTATCACGAAAGGCAATTTGATGTTTGAACAAATTCTTTTTCGATAACTTTTCTAATTCTTTCAGTAACGGAGATATATAGTATCAGCCAGTTCAATTCAAATTTCTATCTCCGAGTTCTCACGACTTTTCCTAACATTAAAGTTTCTCTTCGCCTGTGAATTCTTTCAAGGAGAAATTTAATTTTTTGAAGGGACAAAAAAGTTGAACTTTATAATTCGTTTGGATCTTCAGTGATTCATTTCATCTGTTCCATTTAGTGTTTTTTTAAACGGTAATGAAAATTCTGACTTACCAATACTCCAAATAGTGATTCACCTGAAACCAAAAATGGTATGAGATTACAATAACATCGCAGTAACATACATCTTGAAGTTTCCTGATATATGACAAACAAAAGGGTATTTTATGAATTTTGAAAACGATAGTTTGAGAAATAACAAGTTCAACTTCGGCGATTTTTCTTCAAATTCTTCAAATACTTTCCTAAGAAACCTATGTGAGAAATTTCTCGAATATTTACTTGACATCTGAGCGACGAATTGATAGCCCATGAAAACTGAAGTAGTGTTCATTTTCACAAATATTTTCCAAGTCAAATTCGAATGAAATCAACTGTCGAAAAAATTACATTTGATGCAGGCTTTAATGCTGTTACTGTAAATATCCCATAGAAATTCGTGCAAAAAACTGAAACTGGCTATTATCTGAATAATTTCCTACCGCACGTTCACCATCCAGTAAATATTGAAGTGAACCTTGCTAGGAGTTGATTGTAGAAATAGTGAAGACTTTCTTTCAAAACAATAATGTTGGTCACTTCGAGATAATAATAATAATGAAATGCAGTATTCTGCTCGTATATAACAGCAATCACTCAAGATGTATGATGAAAGTTTCAATATCAATAAGCAACTTTATATACTTGTTGAATAATATTTCACCAATCTTGTTCTGTGCCACCACATATATTATCATCTTCTGTGTTCTTAACCAAACTGGTATTATGGAATTTACATTTAGAGGGAAAACTACGTCACTAAGAAATGTTAATGTACTAATTCCAAGCAACAATTTGTCTCCACAAGAACCAAATTTTTTGTATTATTTTGCAATTATTTTCATATTTACCAGTTGTTCTGATACCGAAATGGTCAAGAGAAAGCATGAACTCAACTCGAAACCAGTTCGGTTTCAAAAGATTGAAATGGGTCGCACCTGCCGTCTAAGAATTTAAAGCAAATGATTTTGTCCTTCGTTCTCTTCAAGATTTCATATATTCACCGCATCCTGTCGGTGAGCAGAACATACGTAATGGTTGTAATTAAAAAGCAGAAAATGTGTATGAGGCGCAAAAAGGCGTTATCAAGATTAATGGAAAATAACCAACGTGAATAAATGTGTTTCATGTCTTTGTCAAAAATGATTGGAGTTAAAACGTTTTCCCAACACAGGTGTGAGAGGTGATATTACACTAATCAAAGTTATATACCAGGTGGTCATGGTTCGTGAAAAAGGAACGTCTCCATACTCTCAATATTGTTTCAAGTTCCAGGTGTGAAACTTTGTGATATAATCTATACGATGATATTACGGAGGGTACAGTATAAATATGTCTGAAGAGGTGAAAAATTGATGTTACATACGACATCAGATAATCTGAACCTCAGAATAATATATCTCGCAGATTGTTGACATGGATGCAATTTCATTCTCACTTGATACCTTTTACCCATTCCTATGAAACGTATTTCTTCCAGAAAAAATGCAACAAAATCATTTGATCATGTTAATGCATACTACCCATCATGAGAAAATTCAATGCATGAACGTGAACAAATGTTTCAACTTTCACTTATTTTCCTTTGGTGAAGGACAAAGTCTAGGGAAGAAAGACTAATATGTATAGAACGCCATTCCTTGAAGAACACCAGCTACACAAATGGCACTTAGAGAATCATCAACTTTGGCAATTATCTCAATATACATGAAAAAAAATATATATGAAAAAACTTGATTATAACTTGGCAAGGATCCTGGAGGTTACGGATATAACAATATCACATTGGGTTTGAAGCAAATTCCGTGGTCCCAACCTCGATACAATGTTTTTCAAAATTGTGAGCTTCATTACAACAAATATTGAAGTGGAGCGTATCAGTGACATACATCTTCTATATTTTCTCGAAATTATTTCAAAAATCTTTTCCAAGAGTGCATATTATTATTTATGATGAGTATGAACTATATTCGTTCACTGTCTGCAATATCCATTCCATCAGGGGTCATTTCACTCCTTCCACTCCTTGAGCATTATTGTCGAATGATTTGATGAACTACAAGGATTTGCTTCACCGTCTCCAACATTACCCTTTATATTGTCAACTGGTTGATTTCAAATTAACTGGTAACATGTTCCGCTGAGGAAATGAAATGTCGTATAATAACGTGGAAATGAATTTTTTTAACGGCATGAAAGATAAAGGTCCCAGAAGAGATTCGATCCTAGTAGCAGTAAATGTGTGTGCCAAAACGGTATTTATATCTGCTACAATTGCACTGTTTTATATGTATGAAATTGGGTATAGTTGAATTATAGTTTACTTATGTGATTTGTATTCATCAAGCTTTCGAACTTTCATTTTTTGAATGACGGGCAGGCAGAATACGATTGAATATTTTTTTAATATTATCCACCCGGAACACACCCACACACAAACACAAAGATATGATTTGACGTGAAATCATTACTCAATAACAGATTGGGAACTCTGATGGATCAAATTCCAAAGTATTTCTCAACTCCAAAATATTGTTCATTTCAAGTTACTTATATGTTTTCGAGTCACATAACTAGTTTCAAGGTAAAGCTTGGAAATTCTTCGGTGACATTATATGTCTGAAGATCAAGTTTTCGCCTAGACAGAGAATGCAGAGAAAGTCTCTGGTCATGGAGAACAATTATTTCAGTAAATAACAATCTGAATATACAAAAAATTCCATCATATTCAATATAAGCCATTCCCTCACCTGTTGCCTTCTGTTCGTTTTGAAACATGTCTATCAACATTCCCATACCGTATTGCCTTTGCTCCTGGTCCTTTCCGAGATGGAATTCTTATCATTCCTATCATAAGAATACTTTTTCTTTCAAATGTTTCGACCTAATTCAGGGGCGTAAGGAAATTTTTAACGTGAACTGCCTCAATGTTGCTTAGTGTGGGTGTATGGAAAAATCATCCTATTTCTGGAAAGATTCAAAATGTCACTATCCGTTCGTTTTTATTAGGTGAATCGTCGATCCTAGGGGTAGTACAGTCCCACTCTATTTTAATTTGTCCTTCAACATCCGTGAAAGCTTTTGGATAAAGTAAATTCTCATGGTGTTTTTTTTATGGTCTACACAGTAATTTTATCAATGAACGATCTTTCTCTCAGAAAACATTGGAACTGCTAGTACAAAAGACTGACGTATCGTGACATTTGCATCACCTTCATTGCATTTTTTATAATTCGAAGGTAGATTTGAATCATTTAGTTTTCCTAATGCGGTACACATAGTTCACTGCAAGAATCAGTGATCTCTTTTCTAATATATTGACGAAAAATCATCTTTTACCGAACAGTTGGTAAATCTCATCAGCAAGAGATTGCGTCTAATGAAACTCAGATTCTGCACCATACTTCTCTTGTTGCATCGTAAATTCATTGATGATTAGTAATGATGTGATATTAAAAATATTGGAACACAAAGATTATCCTAATTGCTTGGAACTATCTTCCTTGGATAGATCCCCGTTTGGGTTTCCTAGATCCTAGCATCCGAATACAAACTTCTCATTTTATAAACTTACGTAAAAATATATCTTCTAATGGGCATATCCTAACACCACAAAGCAATTAGAGAATTGTGATAATTATCCTTTTAATGTCTTCCGGAAAATTTATTGGAACGCATTATCAAAACACGTTCGTTTGGCACGCACCTCAGAGGCGTTAT
This sequence comes from Zygogramma bicolorata, assembly GCA_032362365.1. Taxonomy (NCBI): domain Eukaryota; kingdom Metazoa; phylum Arthropoda; class Insecta; order Coleoptera; family Chrysomelidae; genus Zygogramma; species Zygogramma bicolorata. Next base: position 1,826,485 of record JAVJAQ010005617.1, read on the forward strand.
TTTTAGGTGGGGGTAGGTAAATGTTTGTCATTAATTGAGATTTTACGTGTGTTGTGGTGTAACTTTTCTTTGTTGCGATGTGAATTAATTGGTTTCTGGTTAATTGAGTGAAGTAATTGGGTTAGTTATATGGCATGCTGCAGGCACGATTGCCAAATGATTGAATTCGATGTTATATGAAAATGATCAACGAAAATATCAAATTAGTCATGAATAACTCATGTTAACACTAACTCATGTTTCATCATAAAACGTTATCAATCACTGATGATTAATGAATTGGTTCCATCGAATTTATGAAATAATAATTAACCTGTGTTTTCAACCAATGAGAAACTGCTTTGATTTTCTAGCCACGACTATTATTCAACTTTATCAGGTTCAATAAAAGGATAATTGGGAATTGCTATACGTTATGAGAAAAAAATAATCGTGTGATGGTACTGTCTGGAATTTCAATTGTTTATAAATATAGTTTCTAGAGCTCAACGAAATTCTGGATGGAAGCAAATGAGGATTTCTTTATTGGGAAACAAGGTGGAAAGATAGAAAATAAAATAATTTATCTGAAGGGTCACAACTATAAAGGTACACCGAATTCATGATTGGTTCATTGATGATTGAATAGTGAAAAATTAACACAATTGTTGTATGTATTATCACATACTGCACTGAACGCGTTGAATATAAAATTTGTAAGGTATCAGATTAGTTGAGAGATGCCCCTTTCATATTTTATTCTCCTCTGCTATTCTATCAAATTTATCCTCTAACTTGAAGTTTTTATTCATTTATTTTTTCTGTTGGAGCCTTATATGAACAGAATCACCTACAATTGATAGAAATAGGATCTGCATATGATATCTGGTGAAGTTTTGGTGCCAACATTGAAAACTGAAGTTCACAAGGTCGATTTAATTGGAGAGATGTTTCCCATTTTGGGAAGCAAAAATAGTCTCTTTTCAGATCGAAAATATCAGTTGATGTTTTGGCAAACTAGAATTGTCGCATTTCGTTTTTTTGTTTACCACCTACATTTCGGAAAATAACAATATCGTTTCATATTCATTTAAATATAATATATTTGTTAGCGAAACGGGCGTTGAGTGCAAATAATTTCAGTTCAAACTTTCACACCAAAGGTTTCAATTGCATCGTTTATAATTGACAAGAAGGTCTCGAAGACTTTTATATAGATTATTTACCATAACACCAAACTGACTTCAGGTGAAATCGATGCCCGTTTCGCCCACAAGGTGATCTTCAGAAAAAGAAATTGATACTGGATTGGAAGACTATTAGTACTTCATATATCTTACAATCTGAGATAGTGCAGGATACCCCTCCTGAAATGGTTCTTCTCGATACACCATTTACTTCGTCTTTCAATTATTTCAACTAATTTCCCAAAATTAAACTGACCACGATTTATATTTCCGTTTCATTTTGTCTAGAATATCGAATTATCGAGAAACCTCGTCTCAAGCATATCCTCGATCAATATCAGATTGCTATGGCCATGTCGCCTATGTCAATGATCATTGGCCGGATCAGGTGTGGTAACACTGCACTTTTCTATACTCTCGAATCCTATCTCATCTCTTGAATGACCTAGACGTGTTGTTGTCAATTATGCCACTTCCATATTCACTTCGACAATCTCGAGCACTCCATTGCAATAAGATGCATATGGAAATACTATAGTTTTTTCGCATATTTCGGAAAGTCTGAGATTTACAAAGAGTCTACAACACGGAAAGGTAGCACGGCCTCTCCTCGTCAATAGGCTTATAGCACACCCTGTGACTTTTTTATTATCGAACAGTTAGGTGTCGCCCAACTAACAACTCTCAGCAGGCTTAGACAGTTCTATGTGAGAATGGGTCCTTTGAATCTCAAACTACAACATTCAACAACAACAACAAAAAATTTGAAAGGTACTTCCAACCAGTCTTGGTCTCTCGCATTGGCCAGATAACAACACGAAAGTCGTTGGTTACACATATTCAAAATGTATTTTGGACCCATATCCAACCTTGAAGGAGGCTAAGGCGGACAACGAGCAAATGGGGCGTTGTGGCGCCATCTGCCAACGAGAAACCCGAAAATACGTGTAGTGAATGCTCCGTCAATATAAAGCCAAGTAAGAAGCTACACGACCAAGGCATTTGAACATATCTACAAAGTAGGTTGATCAGCTGACACCTGACAAATCAACTACTTTCCTGACGAGTACCACAAAGGGCGTAGAAAAATTTACAGAAGAAATTACTACATATGTTACTCGTTTTTTCCTTTCTCATTTCTATGGAATAACATTTTCAATAAATATTTTTGTTACTTTTTTTGAAACTATTCACTAAAGAGCTTTGCGACGGTGACAAATTATATGCAATTTTTGTACCAATAAATTATATTGATATTTTTGATTCGTACTTCCAGGAATCTGAAACTAATTTTATTTTTAGTACTGAGCAACACTCACATTCACCCTCCTTTCGAACTCGCCTCATCTGCCGTCATTGGATTTTGAAAATCCTCAGCGCCGCCATTGGCAAACGCGTCCCAGAATCTTCGCGGAGGATTATTACATTCCTCTGGTTTACTTTCGACTTTGTCAACAACGCTCAGCTTATAAAGGAAAATCGTTAGTGGAGGGTTTCGGCCTAGGAATTTTCTTGAAGGTCTTGAAGGGACTGCCGAGAACTTGAGGGCAATACAAAGTGAAAGTTACGCGATTTCGGTTACTTATATTGGAGAAGTGGTGAAGAACAAACAAACGAAAAAGGGATAATTGGATTCACGTACATATAATTTCTGATAATGAAAAATGGCTCAGAATGATTAAATATAAGTCATTTGAAAATTCAATTCTTATCATATAAACTGCGTATCTCATATATTGCATGTTATTCACTTATAAGTATTTGTTATAACGTATAAACGGGGTATATGTATGTGTTCGTTGAAAAGTGAATAATTTCCAACATGAGAAAACTCTTGGTCACTACATCAATGAATAAATATAAGATTGACTGAACGCTTGCTTAGTGAATAAAAACGTTTATCAGTACCGATACCGAACGAACCGAGTTGATGTATGTCTTGTATGTCGAGTTCACTTAGAAGACAGTACCTTGTGCGGGCAAGGTCGCATTACCGTAAATATTTTTCTGCAAGTAGCTGGGTGTATTTGATACACATCTCCTACTAGGTTTGGTAACTGGGCAACCACTTTTACATATTTACTCGGAAGCTAATCATGTATAACGGCATTCTATCTGTGTCGATATCTGCCAGAATATTTTCTGATCTGTTTCGGGATTCAAACTGCCAGTGAGAAACGCGAAAAGGTTTCGCTCTTACGACCTATCAATCGAGAAAATAATGGATATTATTGAATTCGGACTGAACAGTTTGTTGGCCAATTTCCGGAACTTTGAATTACCTACTTTCAAGGGATTTTTGAAAAAAGCCTTGAGAAACAATTGCTCAGTTTGATTTCCAGTCGCTCTCCAAATATCAAGAACTTTCTCTTTTTGTCACAATTTCATCAATTCCCTTTTCATACTTTGGGGCTTTTGAACTTCGTGCAAAAACAAATACAACAGCTACATGTAATGTTTCGTCCAGAAAATATTTTCACTTAGATATTGTTGAAATGATTTTTATTATTCAATATGGAAGGGAAAGTGGTTGGTTCGAGTGAACTTTCAGCAATTTGTACTGAGTGCTGTTGTTATTTTGTGGCTGATGAATTCCTTTTTCGTAGTATTCTTTGGGTTCTCAACCTACCACATTCTGAAAAAATAACAGTTGATATTGGAAACTATAGAAGTGTAGAAGGGCATATTTCTAATCTACCCCAATAATTGGATGCGATAATGAAAACTATTATTCAGCAACTTCTCGTATAACTCAAATTTGCCAAACAAAAAAATATCAGAACTGCCTAATTATTACCGAATTCCTTATCGTTGTTAAAGTTTCTGAATTCACTTCAATGGTGGAATTGGTGGGATTGGGATCAATTTGATTAGAGGAAAACTATTGTTTCTTTGCCAACGTTTCGAATTTTAATAAATTCATCATCAGGGCTCTATAACATTTTCAGGGGTTCAAGATGATGAATTTATTAAAATTCGAAACGTTGGCAAAGAAATAATAGTTTTTCTGTAATCGAATTGATCCCAATCCCTCCAATACCACCATTGAAGAATTAATTCTGAATCACCAAATCTACCATTTCTGAATTCAGTCTGCTTTTGTTATTAAAACTTTTTCATAAATATTTCTCAGAAGGAACTGTTGTTTAACTAACGCAACAACTTTTCGTGGTAGATTAGGAACTCGCCCTTCTACACTTGTATAGGTTCCAATATCAATTTCTCTTTTTTCAGATTAAGGTAGGTTAGGAACCAAAGGAGACTACTTAGAACAAAATTCACTACTTCTGATGATTGATAATGCAAAATCCAAATCAGTTTCACCATGGAATTCGGAGGAATAGAAGTCCTTCTCATCAAAAAAGAAGAATTTCTGAAGATGCGAATAACGTTTTTCTGACTACGAATACTTCAACTATAATCATAAAAAATTTGGAGTCAGTCGGAATTTGGTGAATATATGAACCTGCAGACTAAAAGAATTTTCGAAGAAATTCTGAAAAAAAAATCTTTCCGATGATTAGTGAAACATTTTTTACTGAGGAATATTTTTATTGTTGAGTTAAAACGAAAGGAAAATTCTACGATGTTTTCAATATTCAAAGATTGTTAGGCCCAGGAATACCTCTTCACATGCATCACACATGTTCATTTTATTGTTGCGGCATTGACGATCAAACCTTAAAACAATTTCAAAGTCTTGAAGTTGCATCTGGACAATTTGTTACGGAAATGACAATTTATATACTGCAGATTGCAAGAGCCTACAATGGGAAGTGTGTAAATAACAACCGATGTTATTACCTACATATACGTTTTTATTACCTCATAAAAATTTATACAGTGCTATACGGGCTAAGAAAATCTTCAGATTCAATGAGACTTTTATCACAAGTACCATATTGATGAACAAGTCTCGGTATCTTCAGATCTCTTTTATGACAGAAAAAAGTGGAGAAATGATACAAAAAGTTTTCAAACGAAGGACTCACAACCACTTAGCACAACCACTTAGCAAATGACTTGAGTGTATGGCAAACTCAGAAAACGTCAAAATTGAACTGTCGGACAATATAGGACCTGAAATGTGAGCCAAACTCCTGGTTAATTTTGATCAGTATGATCAGTTGAAAGATCTAGTGCAATTAACCGCTCTAACACTGTAAAAAAGTCGATTATCAGTATTGAGGGAAATAATCAACATAATGAAATATGCGTTTTCCAGTGATTATATCGTCATTTGTTCGGAAGTGATTCATGCAATTGAAAAATTTTACTTAACAACAAAAAAGTGCATGACCTACTGGCGATATAATGTGATTCGAGGTTTGCAGTTTCTACATTCGATCAAAAAACTTAAATTATTTGTCGGGTGCTACAATGATATTAGTATCACTTCCCTGAAAATTTCGAGAGGAAGCTTTTGAACATAAACGAGTTATAATCTTTTCAATATTCAACTCAAGATCATGTTGAAGAACTGAATCCTACCTACTATTCAAGAGAAATTGCGACCATAAACTTTTTCGTTTCATCTTTGTCTGCATGAGTGTCTGTACTAACAATATATGGGCATCATTAGAGTACAGACATGAGAATCCAATCATCAATTTTTATTGCAAACACCCTCAATGGGTATAATTGAAACATAAAATGACTTTCTTGGAACTCATTTCAGATTCGAGCACATATTTGACATATTTAAATAACTGAATTGTGTTCAGTTTATAATCTTCACTATCACAAGAAAACTCTAGGGAATCCCAGAAACATCCTGTTAATCAAGAATAAATGAATATTTAAAATCGATGGACGGATGGATTGATGGGTCATGGGCGAATACTATGATGGTCCTTAGGTGTGGCTTAGGGTGTTAGTAACAATGCCTAGTCATATGAACTAGTTCAATGAAAAATTCTTGAGATATGCGCGGGGGTTAGCAGAAGCACGAAAACCGCACCTCAGATAATCTTTTACTCTGGAGGAGCATTCAAAATATTCAATGAGCATGGTATTACTTATTTTCCCGCCTCTGAAATGGCACTAAGAAATGCAGCTATAGACGTCACGTTATCATTTCATTCATTAGAAGTACCTACTTGAAAGAATGCCTTTTTATGTAGAATAGTTCCGACCCTGATACCTCGTCCTATTCATAAAATGGGGGTATGGCTAACGAGTGAGTTTTTTCCTCCTTTCAGGTTGTTTTTTTATATGCAGATTCACACGAAAGGGAAGCCCTGTATGATTCAAAGAACACCGCGTGAATCAAGGGACAGGAGATACGAATTAACATTTACTTTGAATTTCTGAAGTTTGTAAGCCTCAGAGAAAACCTCTTTCAGCAATGAGTTTCAAAGCTCATCTGTTCTATTGAAAAAATATCCCTGAGCAAGAGAGGTTTGACAGGTTTCCAAACTCACAACAAAAGGGTGAGAATTCTGTACTCATCGAGTCATCCGTGTAGAAATTGCCAAGGGGGAAACGATTGATGACAATTCGGAAGAGCATGTTCTGATGAAGTGAGCTAGTCTGTAAGCGAAAAATCACCTTCAAGATGAATTACCTTTTTCTGGATAGAATTGAAAAGTCTCAATGAATGTTTTGGTGCTGAACTCCATTCACGAGAACTGTATTTCATGACAGGTCGTATCTGAGCCTTGTAGATCATTAGAAGCTGGCGGGAAGTGAAGTTTTCCTTCGCACGAAATAGAAATTCAAATTTCTGGGGAGCACTTCTAGCGATTGATCTCACATGGTTTTCCCATGAGAGATTTTCACTGTTCGTAATTCCTTGCATCGAGATACTTGATTTTGTAGGAATAGTTACTCCTGATATCTGAATATTTGATGATGATAGATCAGCTTTTCTTGAGAAGAGACATGCCTGGGTTTTCTTAGCATTAACCACCAAGTTCATGATACCTCATTCTATTATTTTTACCAAGTCGTCCTCAATTTTGTTGACGTGAATGTTCCTCTGAGTTTTCGTTTCTCTAGCTGGTATTGGGACTCTGGAAGAAAAACAGGTATATGAAGAGTACTTTCGTCTGCAAAACTATGTATTGAGCAAGATGTTTTCTCGAGCAAATCATTGATATGAAGCAGAAACAGAGTGGGCGCCAGAACTGAACCCTGTGGAACACCTGCATTTATTGGGAGAATATCAGATGATACTCCATCAATAACCACATACAGAGACCTATCAGACAAGAAATTCTTCAACAAAGCACACAACTGAGGAGGCAAACCATAAGACGGCAGCTTAGAAAGGAGACCCCGATGCCAGACTCGATCGAACGCTTCTGAATAGTCGAGTGCAACAGCTATCGTTTCTCCGAATTTCTCAATCGAATGCTGCCAAATATGAGAAACTCAAGCCAATAAGACACTGGTTGATCTTTGATGGAGGAATCCGTATTGTCGATCATTAATTATTCTTGATTACTTTAAATATTTGATGAGCTTCATATTGATTGATTTTCCATGACTTTGAAAATGATAGAAAGCAATGCAATTACTCTCTAAATGAAAGGTGGAGTTTTTTTCCCTCTTTTAGGAACTGGCTGAACTCTTGCTGTCCTCCAGGTTTCAGGAAAAATCTTTAGGTTATATGAAAGGTTGAATAATTCGCAAAGTACTGGTGTCAATTCGGGGGCACATACTTTCGGAACAATTGCTGGGAATCCATCAGATCCGCAAGCTTTATTCGCCTTCAGGTCCATTGAAATATTTCTTATAGTTTGTTGATGAAAAATTATCTCAGGCATGATATGACTGTCGACAGGCGTGATATTCGGGGGATCTTTTCTTGATGTGTCCAGAGTAGAATTTCCAGCAAACATATTTGCAAATAAAAGTTTTCCATATTACTTGACAAGCTATAGCGAAAAAAAAACGGGTTTGTTGATTAGATACAATCACTCGAAATAATATTAGATATATGGAAGCCGGAAACACCTTCGACCTACATAAATGAAATCTGGTGGATTTTTTTTTAGTTAAGATTCACCCGAAAATGTAACTTGAAGAAATGTATATCTCAGTTGTCGACCGGAAGCTCATGACAAAATAATTTTATTTCTACACCACATCAATATAATGAGCGATTTCAATTTCAAAAAAACTGTACAGAAATAGTTTTTGAATATATTTATAACTTTTCAGTAAATGACCAAGCAGTATCGTATAAATAATTATAAAAAACCTTTCTCATACCTGTAGAGCGAAACTAATTCATTCTAACCGCGGAAGAACACGTCTGTCAAGCTCGACAGGTGAACATGAATTATCGAAAACCATTTACCAAATCACTTTCGAAGTCAATTCGATTTAACAGCCTCTCAATCGCAAAGTTAAAAAGTAACCAGCAGAAATATTTTCCATTTCAGAATTCTATAATGGAAATTTATCTTCTAGGCATACCTTTTATATCAAAAGCAGTGAACGAGAATACAGAATTCGTCAGCGTTCCGCAATAATAGATTATCTACTGTTGCCTGAAAAAGTAAAGGAATTTACGACTCTCCCATATTTTTACCGGATACTTTATTATCGACCTCATTTGTATCATAAAATTTTTATTTCCGAACATTAAAATGCACTTCAAGCTGAAATGAAAAATTATGTGTTTTTGTTGCCGAGAATGGTAGGAGTAGCTATATAAATAAATCTTTTTATCACAAAATCTGTAAACGATTGAAGTCGAATATAGAGCTGATTTCTCGGGAATATGGATACATGTGACGTGAAAAAGAGTAATGATTTATTCATCAGTTAACAATTTGAAGGCCGAGGTGGGATATTTCCGTACAGGTAAGCACCATGAAATATCATTTAACAAAGTGGAACAATGAAAGGGATGTTTTTTATATATCAATTTTCACTCAATGACGTAAATAATCATTCGAAATGTTTTATTATATTATATTATAATAATATATATATTTTATTAATTGTTTTATTATACAACCAATTGTAATATTCGATTCAATTATCGAAAGCTTTCTCCCTCTCTCTCTTCTCTCTCTCTCCATATATATATATATATATATATATATATATATATATATATATATATATGTATGTATATATATGAGAAAAGAAGAGGGAGAGAGAGGGAGAAAGAGAGAGTTGACGATTCGAAGAATAGTTTATGTGATTTGAATCTTGTATGTTTTTGGATTTTTTCTTCTCCAAGCAAATCAAAAAATAATAAAAACTGTTATAGAAAAGCTTGTTCTGGTGTATTTGGGGATTGGTGTTGAACTGATTTTTAGCATCAGAAAAGTAGAGCAAAGGTCGCACGTTGATTGAAAACCCTCCCGCAATAGTATATTATGCAACCATGGTGTAACCATTACATGAGAGTTGCATAGGCTATTTTATCTACACTCGATAAATAGTGAAGGACTACAAATATTATATTTATATTTGTATTGCACACAATAATACTAATCAAACGAATTTCTTTGAAAAATTCTACAGAATTGTAATTAATAGTATTACTTCGAGAAATGAAACGATGAGATATGAAAAGAAGATCAAAAATCGAAGAAAAAAAAGAGGTACTCGAGGCCGGATTCGAACCAATGTCTCTTCCATCAAGAGCAATCAATCTCAGCGCCACAAACGGCTCGGATACGGAGAGCTCACAAAATTTGATGAAAAAATAAGTGATAAATCATGCATTTGTCAAATGAAAAATTTAATCATTCTAACTGTATTTCTTTCGGTGAAGGTGTCGGAGGTGATTCTCCCATATCGCCGGTATCAGACATTTCGTTATGATTATCGAAGTTTGGCTATATTCTTAAAAAGTTCAATACCTATACCGATTCTGACTTGACATTCTTGACAAACGTCAAATTCAGAGCATGCACATCATGCTCGATTAAATAATAATGGGTTTCTATTGGTTGTATCGTAATGAAAAATCTGTATCGTAATGGATTTCATTATGAAACGGGTTGTGGGCATATAAGTGTATCATTAGAGTACGGATGTAGATAATAGTATACTATTTTTTCTTCAAACGTAGCAATTTTCAACCATAAATAGTACAATTCATACGCTATTTTTACTCGAAATTAACTGTGACAACTATCAAAGTCTTCTAGATGTTAGAAATTAAAATAATTAAGTCGTCGGTGAGATTTGCGTCTCCCTGGTTACAGTTATTTGACAGTTATTTTATGTTATTAAAGACAGCTTATTGTTGTTGCAACCGCAGGCGAAAATTTTGTGCGAAAATGGAAAACCTAAACGAAATTGAGTCCGCGGCTAATGATGCAGTAGCACGTTTGGGGCCCTCCAAGTCCGGAATAAAGTATCGGTTAGCGTACAAACACTTACAAGAGTGGTGCGATACAAGAGGAGTACGGCAAGTTACCGAAGACGTTTTACTGGCATATTTTAATATAATGGAAAATGAAAATAAATGGAAATCTCCTACAATGTGGTCACGATGCTCTATGATAAAATCCGAGTTATTTATTAGAAAAAATTTGGATATAAGCAAATTTTTAAAGTTACGTGCCTTTCTGAAAAAGACAAGCGAAGGATATACTGCAAAGAAGTCTAAAGTTTTCACTAAAGACGAGTTTGATAAATTTTTGTTTGAAGCGCCAGATGAGTTGTATTTAGGATTGGAGGTGAAAAAAAATATATTGCAAAGCATGTAGTATACTCTACTAAATTATAAAAATATTTCAGATTGTTTTGTTGATTGGGGTTACCGGCGCCTGTCGATGCGACGAATTGGTAAAAATGAAGACTGTGGACATTGAGGATGAAGAAAATGTAATAATTATCAGAATCTCAGACAGTAAAACACGACAAATTAGATCTTTTACGATATTTGGTCAAAACTACATTAAACTGTATAAAAAGTATGCATCACTGCGGCCTGAAAATTTCACAGAAAACCGATTTTTTATAAAGTACCAAAATGGAAAGTGTTACCGAAGCGTCATGGGAATACATTCGATCAGCGCAGTAGCCCAAAAAGTAGCTAGTTATTTAAATTTAAACGATGCAAGCGCATACACGGGTCACTGTTTACGACGAACTTCAGCAACACTTTCAATTGATGGAGGCGGAAATCTAGAATGCCTCAAACTACATGGGGGCTGGAAATCAAGCACGGTTGCCGAAGGATATATAGAGGATTCAATAAGAAATAAGAACGATAATGCTCAAAAAATTTTAAACCCTCATGATTCGCCATGACTGCTGAAAGTTGTGCTCGACCATCAGTATCATCAACAATTACCAATGCGTATCAAGAGTCGGGAACATTTTTGCACGGTTTCAATTTTGAAAATGCTTCATTAACTAATTGTACTTTTTATATTTCTATAAATAAAAATGATGTTTAATTGTTGTTAATGACATTTGTATTGTTGCTTTGTGACATGTTTCATATTGTTGCCATGACAACATTTTTCCCTCCGCCGTAAAGAAATGAAAAAAAAACTGCTGCCGGCGGAGACATCAAACTTTGACAGGATCAAGTTAGATGAGTATTGTCATCATTATTTGACGTTTGAAGAAAAAATAATATTTTCCGCAATTCGCTAGGAAATTTTGACATTCCTGTCAAAATTTCTTGAAGAAAAAGTCAGGACTTCCTTACTGTAAGGAAATTTCATTTCCTTACTGTAAGGAAATGATATTTCCGTACAGTTGTTAGTGTTCTACATAAATGATTGAAAACACATTGCTAATAAGGAATTAATTTATATTTTGAAAACATCAAGTCATTGCTGAATACATTTTTAAGATCAATTTGTTATATTTACAGTAATTTGACAGTAAGTACAATTATTGAACATTGGAGGAACACTGTTAGAACTATAAGAAACATTTTGGACAACATGCGGGGTGGTAGGGTTATTTTGTTGAATATTTTGTACTGTGAACATTTTATTTGCTACCTCAACCTTATTGTTAAGTGATTCTTCGATATATCCTTCAGCAACGTTTGATGACTTCCATCCGCCATGCCTCTTTAAACTAGTTATGTCGGCACCAGAGTCAACCAATATTGTTGCAGAAGACCGACGAAAGCAGTGACCAGTATATTCTGTCGGATTTACCAAGTTCAAATAAGTAGCAACTATTTTGGGCATTTTTCTAAATTGATGAATTCCTACCACTTGTCTACAAACCTTTCCGCTTTAATATTTAAAGAAAAATCGGTAACTGTTCATATTTTCTGGTCTTAACGGAACATACTTTCGATAAACATTCAAGTAGATCTGATTAATTACAAATGATCTTGGTTTGTTGGTTTTCGAATCAGGTATGCTGATTAAAAGCTTAGATTCTAGGTCTTCTATATCGTGTACAGTCATTCGGACTAACTCATCCATTCTACAGGCCCCAGAAATTCCAAATATTACAGCCACCTAAAAAATAAATAAAGGTATAATCTAAATAGAAATTAAAACCTTGTAAATTACCTCAATCATTAAATTATCTCTATCTTCTCGATTCTATTCAGAGGAAGGAAATCCGTCTTGTTGTTGATTGTTCGCTTACAGACTCGCTCACTTCATTGGAACATCGTAGAAGGGTCGGAGACTTGTCTCTCTTCTATAGATATTTTCACGGTCGGTGCTCTTCTGAGTTTTTGTCAAGCGTTCCACCCTTGGCAATATCTACACGGATGACTCGACGAGTACAGAATTTTTTCAATAGAACAGCTGAGCTCCTTGCCGAAAGAGGTCTTTCCGGAGGCTTACAAACTTCAAAAATTCAAAGAGAATGTTTATTCGTATCTCCTGTCCCTTGATTCACGCGGTGTTCTTTGAACATTACAGGGCATTCCTTTCGTGTGAATCTGCATATAAAAAAATATGAACTCCAGTGTCTCATCATACCATTATCCAGATTTATAGAGCACCTAATGGTAGAAGTATCAAGTATTTCTCATCTAAGCGTTAAATTCCCGTTATTAGTTTCTTTTCGTTTCCCATCAAAAATAATGATCACAGTCGATCACACAATACACGTATCATTTATACACAACAGAATACGCTGGTGGCTATTTACGCTTATAAAAAACGCTGAATACAAACAGTCACGGAATGAAGAATAACTCGTGTTGTTTTTCAAGATTTTTTTTGGTCACCATGAATTCTCCATGAGGTACTTTTCTAGTCGTGTATGTGAAATCAGAGAGATTGTCATAAACTCGGGAAGTTGTAAATTATTATAATGACACCGCACGGTTTTCGAAGCTATATCGACATTTTTTGGGCCAAGACATTTCACTTTGTTTATTGGAGCACGAAATGATTGATGATGGCTGATCGCGATTGATTCAACTTTTTTAATTCGTAGTAGTGTGTGACCGATATTTTTTTGCGGCAGTGGGCAACGAGATTATGTTTCACAACGATATTAACATATTTCAAGTTCATGGCGTAGCAGCAAGATTCACGTTTCCTTCTCAGTGTGATGAAATCGATATACAATAGTCTGCAAATTGGGAATTGAAAAAGATTGGTGACAGAACTGGGCACAATACTCGGTAGCCAAGGAAATATTCAAAAAAATAAATGATGGAAACAGATGCATCCTAGGTGATACTGTGCTGTCTCCGAATAATTTTTTTTCTTTTTTTCAGGTAGTGAGGGCCCAGCTTATTCGAGTTTTTTGAGTGTTAGTAAATTTGATTCTGGTCCAACTGGATGATTCTGATATCTTCAATTTTTGAAGAAACATAGCAATGGAATGTACGCACATGGAACGGTGCAAAATTTTTAATTATCTTTCTCTTTCGAATCAATCTTGAATGTACTCAGCAAGAAACAGGAAATATGAGCAAATGCTGTGATTAACATCTCACCAATTTTTTTCACCGAACACCCTCAAGGTAAATCGCGATATAACATTTGGGTTCATTTTAAATAATATAAAGGAAAGTAGAGAGCAATTGGAATTGAGATTTCACTCACCCAAGTTACACTTTGTTCACATTTTGAGTCTGAGTTTGATGAGTGGTAAGATGTGAATAGAATATGGAACATCCTGAAGACGTCACAGAATATCTTATGATACCGAAACAGATTCAGCTCTGACAGTTGAATGGATGAAGTTTATCAAGTCTGAGTCCGAAGGGAAATACAAGAATAATATACGTAAATATACATATTTATGATAATTTTATATCTATAATGACTAAAACGTTGAAAGCAATTTTGAGAATGATCTTTACAATACCCCACTGATCTTTTCATTTCCCATTATATTTTCTGTATGTTATCCTCTTCATTTGGATGATCATCAATTGAAAGACATTTCCATCAAATATTAGAGAATTAAATTTTCAGGGCATCGTAATTGGTGATTATTCTGCTCTTAACTTAAATGAGCAATGTACCTCATCATCAGGTTGACACAAAACTCTGTGATGTTCGAGGAATATCGTGTGGACAAAGGAGACGGAATGGATTTATATTCACTTTGAACTTTCTGTGGACATATAAGCCTCGAAGAAAATCCCAGCAAAGCTTTTCTGTTTCATTGATAAACATGCTTTGATAAAGACCAATTTTCGAGCAAAGAATAGAAATGTCGGATCAAGACAACATTCACCTCAAATGTGACTTTATCTGAACTCGAGTACGGTCAAATATAAATGTCAAATATTTACATAATAATAATATCATACCGGCGTGCCAAAATGTGGCGGAGGTATTCGCATGTGGGAGGTCGTTATTCTCGGTTCGTTGCTCTACTCAGAATTTACGATTCACGGAGCGAGTGATTACTTACCCCGCGGTGCGAAGTGTGGTGATTGGTAGATGTTACCACCGCGTCCGCTCACTGGGAAGATTCAGACAAAAATAATATCATTAATGAATGTCTCCATTACTACAACCAGATCAAGCAAAAAGTTTACGAAGGTGAGATGTGAATTATTGCAATAAGTGAAACGAAAAGTTCAGTTTTCACAATCACAGGAAACTGCTTGACTGTTTTTCCACTTGGAGTGACTCTTTGTAACAGGTTACTTTTCATAGAGAAATATTAGTGAATAAGTATAAGAAAGCGGTATAACTTTACGGCATTTATTGTGAGAAAACATTTATTTACTGAACAATATAGTTGATTCAAACAAGTATTCTAGTTATGAAGATTAAATCAAAGCAAAGTTCCATACGTTGAAATAGATCGTTCGTATTTTGTTAATTTCTATTCAATCACTTATCTGCTATGAAATCTCAGTTCCATAGATCCATGATTGCTTCTCGAATTTGGTGGTTTCTGAAAAGGAAATAATTAACTTTGATGTCACAGAAATATGATCTCACGTCATGGCTGAGTTATGCGATCAATCTGTATCACATTTGTCAAGCCCGAATCCTCCAGTGAAAAGACTGTTCTATGAGTAGACATTGATGTGTGACTTCATGTCAGGTCTGTGGTGCAATCTTTATCCCAAACTAACCTGTCCTTGACGTCATAATCAGAAATACCGAAATAACCGAAAATATCGAAAGCCATCCATTGATCAAAAACAAGTTCGACAGATGAATATTGCTTTATAGGAAATGACAGTGAAAAATTGACATGACATTTCGTTGAATGTTACGGCACAGAAATCGGAACTATACAGAAGCGAAGGAAAGCCACATTCCGCGAACTCAGCCGCCATTTAATATGCATGATACTTGTCACTGTCAGTACTGTCACTTTAATCAATCCTATTTATATATATTATTCAAATTTGCGTCTTTACCTAAGCACCAGGCAGTGAAATTTAGTTGTGTTGATTACATATTTTCTTAATAATTTCGAAATGGCATCGAAAGGTGGTACTGTATGTGCTTATCGTGGATGTACTTACAGATATAACCAAGAAGGAATTAGTTTTTTTTCCTTTCCAAAAGACCCAGTGAGGTATTTATCAAGTATGTATAAATAAAATGGCTTTGGTTATGAACCAGAGATTCTCGTGATAGTGACACTGAATGTTACTATGAAAGAGGAATAGTTATTTGCATTATTTCGTTTCGAACTATGTGTGGAATAAGATTTAGGATTTGGTTTTGTTTGTTATCTTGCGTCTATACTTTCGAAGAATTTCTTGCTTGATTAATTCATTCTTTCAGATCTGAGAAGTGGGCGAAAGCATGTAATAGAGGAGATTTGCTTGTAAAAAATGTGGACACTCGGCATAGATGTTATCGACTTTGTGAAAAACATTTTGAGGAAAAATATATAACCAAAGGAGAAATACGAAAAACTCTTTGCTCAGGCTGTTCCAACATTATTTTCACACACATTGAAACGTGAACAAACTGGACATGAGGAATCTGCAGAAGCAAACAGAAAAATTATTATTCTATCAGGTAGAGTATCAGTTTAGTTTTTTTTTGAAATCACAAAATTACAATTTCAGTAAATCACAGTTTTATTCTTTCAAAATTTTCAGATATTGCCATTGCTTCTCCACTGAAAGAACCAACTTCGACTGAGTGCTCTTCTGCCATACAAGGTACAGTTACATTCCAAATATTCAATTAGTGTTAGTAACAAAAATATTTCAATTGAAGGTCCAACTAGTACTCAGTACCCAGAAACTGCCGATGGGGGTCTTTGGATGATCTGGTATTTAATTCCAAAATCTATTCACCACTGCTGTCTTACTCAATTTCGACACAAACCCCAGCTACTTTGAGCTCTGGATCTCCTCGAAAAGTAAAGTTGAGGAGGAAAATCAAGGCTTTGAGGAAGGCAAGAAAGGGAGCACCTCTAAAGAAACGGAAGTTATGCCTGGATGACTTTAACTACCTCTGTGATAAATTTCTGAACATGCCGTTGGCAGAGATCATAAAAGCTCAGGCAATATTGAAAAATAGAAAACCACGAGGTAGAAGGTATTCGGAGAGCTATAAGCAGTTTGCCTTAACTCTTTATTTCTTGGGTCCTCGGGCTTACAGCTTCATAGGTAAACTATTGTGTCTTCCGACTGAGAGAAGCTTACAAAAGATGACTGAAAACCTTGTTTGCCGGCCTGGATTGGATAATGAACCAATATTTTCAGCCCTTGACGTGAAGGTTAAAACAATGCTGCCTCAAGACAAACATTGTACGCTTTGTATAGATGAAATGGCTTTGAAGTCTAACTTGTTTTATCATACTGGTCGTGACGAAATCGTTGGACTGAGTGATGCTGGAAGTGATGGGAAGGACATTTCAATTGCTCAAAATGCTCTAGTTATAATGGCTAGAGGTTTGTACTCCAATTGGAAACAACCAATCGCTTATTGTTTCACGGGTTCACAGGTTGAGGCAAGAAAGTTACATCCCCTTATTGAAAAGTGTGTATCCAAATTAACTGACTTGGGTTTACATGTAGACTGTCTCGTGAGTGATATGGGATCAAACTTCATTGAACTTGCTAAGTCTCTTGGAGTCTGCCCAGATAATACTGAATTTGAGATAGCTGGCACTGAAATGATTTATTTATTTGATCCTTGTCACTTGCTCAATGCCACTAGGAATTACTTGATCAAAAATGTATTTTGTTTTGATGGAAAAAAGACATCCTGGTCGTACTTGGAACAATTTTATCAAAGTGATAAGCTAGAGTTTTATAGGAGTGCACCAAAACTCACCGATTCCCACATTCATCCAACAAATTTCGAAAAAATGAAAGTAAGGCTAGCTACTCAAACTCTAAGTAACACAGTTGCATGTGGTATGAATACCCATTTGAGTCTTGGTGCACTTCCTGCAGAAGCAGCAGGGACTATTGAAGTGATAGAAAAATTCAATACACTTTTTGATTTGTTGAATTTTTCTTATCGAAATAGTCAAAACAAATTCAAAAATGTTTTCGAAGCAGCTGATTACCAGCTTGATTATTTGGATGAAATGGTGACATTCTTTGAAAAATTGAAAATTATAAATGGAAAAGGTTCAGACATTATTTCAAAATGTAAATCAGTGAAGTGTTGGATTATAACCATAAATGGAGTCAAAAAATTATGGGAGAAATTGTTATTGGCAGATTTTAAATATCTGCAAACTATGAGAGTGAATTCAGATTGCGTTGAAAATTTTTTTGGAAGTATTAGATAGCAAGGAGGCAACAGTGTGAATCCAACACCAATACAATTCGAGAGGGCATTCAGAAAACTTTTTTGCCAAAATTATTTACATTCAAATAATATGAACTGTGTAGACGATCACGATAAACTGTTGATGAATTTGAAAGCAGCAGATGTAATTGTTCCTGAGAGAGATAATGAAATTTTTTCCAAAGCCATATCACTTCCAGATTACGAATACAGGAAAGAAAATATAACAATACAAAATGCATTCAATTATGTTTGTGGCTATTTGATCAAAAAAACTCTCAACGTTCATACATGTCAAATATATGTCGACTATTCCAAAGAATGTGAAGGATTGGATGCTAGTAAATTATTCACGTATTATAAAGCTTATGATTGCGATAAAAGTATATATGGTGGGTTGAGGGTTCCGAGTGAGTCTTTTATTAATTATATTCACAAATCAGAGACATGCTTTTCCTCCATGTTTGATAAAATTAGTTGTACTCAGGGAATTTCTCATTCATTTTTCAACACTTTGAAAAATATAGAATTTGTCCACCCTTGCTCTGAATTTCCTTATTCATATGTATTGAAACTGTTTATTAGATTAAGAATATTTTACTGCTTAAAATATACGAATAGAAATATCATAACAGATAAAAGAAAATATAAAAAAAACAGAAAACTGACCATTCTATCACATTTATAGATACATTTTTAATTGAATCTTTATTGTTATAAGTCTCAATAGCACGTCTGTGATCATCTGTTATTAGTGTTGTGTTTTTGTTACATTATTTCAGGTCTAATAGTGTATTACGTAACGAGAAGGATAAGTAGCCTATTACGCATGAGCAAAAATTGTGAGCAGGAGGCATAGCCGAGTGCGGCAATTTGCGAGTGCACGTAAGTAGCCTTATCCTTGAGTTGCGTCATGTTTTTTTCTACTCCCACCATGCTTATGCTATAGTTTCTGCTGGTGTAGCTCAAATTTCTTCGTTTTCTCTTATATTCAAAGGTCAACGAGACACTGGATGACATCAAGTAGGTAAAACAATTGCTTGCTTCATGGATATAACTATCCATATAACAATTCCGGACGCGGCTGCTATTAATTTAGAATACACGTGTATTCTGAATGGTCCATTACGTAACAGCTGTCAAATACGTAATGAAAGGTTGAAAATAGTGGGAGTAAAAAAATCTAGTTTAGGTAATATATGTTTTCTTATGTTTATTGATGTATTCCTGTATAATAATTGTAACAAGGTTTAGTGAATAAATCAAAAAGTATTGCATTGAAAATTTTATTTATTTTTTCATGAGATTTTAGGGATATTGTGAAATAAATTATGTCTACATACTACTAAGTTTTTTTTTTGATAATCGTGAGGCCTTGGGTCAACAATAAAGTGGAAATCTGAAAATTCTTAGCATTCGTAATATACTTAATAAATGCAGATGAATATTCTGAATAAATATGAATACTTAGGGTAAACTTTTATTCAGTTTAACTTAGTAACTCAAGAAGTTCGATGTTCGAAATCAAATGGAGGCAATCATGCATACTGCAAGTTTTATGCAAGTTAGATGTTTGATGGCATTTCCAGAATAGAATAATATACGGAGACGCAAGAAACTGAGACAATTGCTAAATAGTGAATTTCATTGCCACGAAGTAGCTTAATGTACGGCCTTTATATTTAGTAACTTATAATTTTTTTTCTGCTAATGCTTCAAAAATTTGTCAGCTGTTCGTATCTTCGCTATTTAAGTTTAGTTGTTGTATGAATGCCCTTTTTCAAGAACTCTTTAAGATAAGTTAAATCCAAGTTGGCTTGCATAAATCCACCTTGAAGTTTAAAGAAACGAAATACTCAATAATAATAATAAAATTTTCCAACGAGAGGGAATGTAATTTCTTCAAAACTTGTGAATAATGTCTCAAATTTTTAAAAACTTGTAATAAGCTTTTTCTGATCATTTCACAACCATATATAATTCATGAATATTTTAATATGTGGATAAGTATTCATGTATTCAGTTTATTTATTTTCTTTGTTGTCACTGTATTTTAAACGTAAAACATTTTCCGAATATATTAATATTTTCTATCGGATATGTACTGTATTTGAAGAAGGTGAGGATAATTCATTTATTAATGATGATTGGATAACTTTTCGAAAATTATGGAATGCCTCTCTTAATTATTCATTGAAACATTCAACCGTTTATTATACCTCAATGAGGAACTGATGTTATTTTGAATTATTTTTCTGTGTGTAGCAAGATTTATTTTTGAATGATGAACATAGTAGTTTTTCTCAGTGTACCATGCATGATTTCACTCAAAATATAATTTCGAGGTTACTAAAAACTGCCCCCTCAACATCAAAGGTGCCGACTTTAGATTCGCTTCTGTATAGTTCAGATATTCTGTGGTTACGGCACATGGATGGAGCTAATTTTTAGAATTATTGCTCGCATCGTGGATGGATTTGCCATAACTGTAAGCATTCGAAGTTCAATAATAGAGAATTCTTAGTCTTGAGAAAAGAAGGAGCTACTCACCTGCTCGTTCAGGATCTGGATTATCTTCTGGAATCTTGCCGTAACAGTAAACGCCACATTAGGCCACCCACTATCTATGGGTTCGTCCTACTCCTCCAGTATTTTTCTATAGTGTAGCCGCTGAAAAGATAGAATGATCAAGTGAACGGCACGCACTCTTTGAATGTTCCTCTCCCCAATGTTACAAGTCCGATTTACACCACTCAACAAAAACGTCGCCGCGTCGTTCTCCCATCAACTCTTGAGATGCTTTTTTATAAGTGTTCATTATTACACCTATTTCCTTTACAGTTAAATGTCTTTTTTTTTTCTTTTTCTTGGATTTGAAAGAGTGTTTCCATCCATATTATTTAATTAACGTAACACTCGTAAATACAAAGCACAAATGAGTACAGTACAGTGTAAACAGTTCTTCATTCATTTCAGTTTAGAAGGCGTGGCTATGCAGGCATTCACTGTTCACGCGTACTTGAATTCTATCTTTTGAACAGCCCGACTATAGTCGAGCATCAACAGAACTCGATTTTGTCCCAGATTCTTCGTATAATGAAGTTCTATTACAGGCCTCCTTGTTGTGCTCTACGAGCCTTGTCAGTTGGCACCTGGTTCAGCTACAAGAAGGTAATCATTTCCCAGTTCCTTACCACCAAAAGACCTGGCAGAACAGTTACCACTGCTCATGAGTTAGAAATATTGCATTCAACTCACCCATTTTCAGTGTGAACTCTGGTGTATATATGTTACCGCGGCAATGTGTATAATTCAGGCATTGTATAGAATGCCTAGGCATTCTATACATTGCCGAGTGAATCCAGGCAAAGTATGAAATAAACTCATTCCTTAACAATTTTACAAACTAATGCCTAGGCATTGTGTATAATGCCTAAGCATTATATAGAATGTCGAAAGTTTTGCAGGCAAAGTATAAAATGAACAACATTGTTAAAAATTGTATATTGCAAATAACAAACATGAAATGTATTAAACATAGGATCTGAAAATCCTCATATTTTACTAAAGTAAAATTTAAAAGTGAAACATTAATTTAAGAAGTCACTTGTTACAGCAGGAAAGAGAACTATGGTTAGGTTAGGTTAGATTAGGTTAGGTTAGGTTAGGTTAGGTTAAAAATCTGTCTGTTCCATTGTTTTCGAGTTAAGGTTAACCTAACCTAACCTAACCATAGTTCTCTTTCCTGCTGTAACAAGTAATTTCTTAAATTAATGTTTCACTTTTAAATTTTACTCTAGTAAAATATGAGGATTTTCAGATCCTATGTTTAATACATTTCATGTTTGTTATTTGCAATAAACAATTTTTAACAATGTTGTTCATTTTATATTTTGCCTGCAGAACTTTCGACATTTTATATAATGCCTAGGCACTATACACAATGCCTAGGCAAAGTTTGTACAATTGTTAAGAAATGAGTTCATTTCACAATGGAACAGAGAGATTTTTAACTCTGCCTGAACTCCAGCAGGCATTCTATAGAATGCCTAGGCAAAGTATAAAATGTTTAAAATTTCACACTTTGCCTGCTTACTTTTGGCAATGTATAGAATGCCTAGGCATTCTATACACCTGATTTTACACTTTGCCGGTAACATATACACAAGGGGGGTTTTCTGCATCTGTATTACTGTGTCTTCGATGATAATAGGTATTTCCAGCGACCTAATTCGGATGAACGAACGACCAGTGATCAATATCTGTACAGAGTAAATCCATCTATCCATTTCAATAATTTGTATTATTCCTTTCCACGACCCCACGTACCGATCTAATGTCAATGTAATTATTATTCTGCTTATGAATCCTCTTATAACCCCCTAAACGCCTGACAAATAGTTCACAATGCTTTGTTAGGTAATATTGTCGGGAAGTAAGGTAGGACTTTGGTCCTTCCTTGGGGTTATAACCAAGATGAAATCAGTTAGTAATAAACATAAATATAAACTTCATTTATTAACACATTCACTCAAAACGACAATCATTCATTATAAACCTATACTTACAAAATGAACACTCAACATCACTGAATCTACTTGCCCTAGTGGGCAGAATCGTTTTACTGACTACATCTGACAATTCCGTGTTCAATCAGAGACTTGTTTCCAATTTCCCGATCAAAGGTTTATTTAACCATCTCCCGAATCAGAGCCACGACCCTTCTTTTATAACACATTTGATTAACTGAGTGTGATATTTGCCAAAACATTCAGACGTGCATCAAACCATTGTCAACGAATGCTTATATTTAAGTCAATGTCGCGACCTGATTCCGAAAAGGTTTTTTATCAAGGCCTTTTATACGACAATATCCTACCCAAAGTAAGGCTCGGCTCTGATTGGAAAACTAGGCTCAGTAAATAGTAAAATTTTCCATGCAGATGTGGTCAGTGTTGAATGTGGCAGAAAAATCTTTTTGATTTCAAGTACCTTCTAGAGTAGAGTGGCTATCATTTTCATGACATTGCATATGAACTGAAACATTTTTGATTCGTTAGAATTGAAATGGGTGAATGAATAGATAGAGCCTCGTAAGGGTAAGGGTCGGCTGAGGTAGCACAATTACTATCAGAATTGTGAGGAGACCCATAAAAACCCACTGTGATACCGAGTCGATTGGTGTATTCAATTGAGATATCACACCTACCAGGATTGGTATCAAGGCGAGCAACAATTGCCTACCGCACCGAGAAAGCCAAATTGAACGTACGACAGCGCCATAGACCGCTCGGCCACATAGACCGATTCTCCGGATTTTAAGTTGTTCCAGCTTTTTGATAATATTCCCAACCATATTTCGCTATCTTATATTTCAGAGGGGTACAAATTTGGAATATTCCCTCTCTTAGGAAGTAGGTATAAGAACACCATATTTCGAGAGGATAATTTTCAAGCGTTTGGAAATGTAATACATTCAAATGAAGGCAATTGAATGAAGGGTTCGGCTTGTTAGAATGTCGCATTTAGGAGGGAATTGAGATGAAATACCGTTGCCGTAAGCTCTTTGACGTTTCAAGGAATTACTACAGACCTACGCACATGTACCTTATTTGATTCTTGCTGTTCTGATGTTTCTCTCCCATATTCTTCGGCGAATTTACGTCATGTCTTCTGTTTCTCGGTGTATTCAGCTCGAAGATTTTCAACATCAAGAAGCTTAGGAGCCCTTTCCGAGAATATTGTGAGTTTGTTCCTGAATGGCGGCAAATGTTTGCAGTTCCCAAATTGTCAACAACTTATGAGTGGAATTGAGTGAATTGAACTATCGGTATAGACAATAATATCGATAGAGTTGAGGAGTTGGAACAGAGCAACTATTTTAGGGAGAACTCCTCTTCAATGTTATCCAAAAGATACGGTATTATTTGAGTTGAATTTATGTAATGCAATGTAATTCTCTGGTTTCTGGAAATAAAATTGACATTAATGTTGATAATGTTGAAAATCGTCAAATCAGAAGATGGCATAGGGAGAGCTGCAGACGTACTTGAAGAAAAAAAATACTACTCTATTCCAACTCAACGTCGTTTATCATTTGTCAACAAAATTAACTTCTTTCTCTGAAAATTTTTGGAGTGAACAATCATCCCAACATTGAACTGATATTATTTGCACCCGATGTTAACAACAGTATCAGTTCATTTCTCCTGAAAATGCTTACCTTGTTAGCAAAACGCGCGTTGATTGCAAATAATATCAATCTGGTAATTGTTCTCTTCAAAGAGTGTTATGGTTTACACACATGGTTCCAATCTGATCGTTCAGATTCACTTTGTCAAATGCAATTTATCCAACTTTTTCATGTGATCGGTTGTAAATGGTTTGAAATCTTTTTCTGTTAACCAGCCGACGAACGTCAACCGTTGGAAGTCGAAACTTGTGCGAACAATGGACTAACGAGGCTTTTCCTTTTATATAGAGTTTTCGAAAAAATAAATTGTGCTTTTGAGAATTCGAAAGTAATAAAAACACTTTGGTCAATATTAGAATGGTTTCCCGGATGAAACCCACCGTTTTGACGCCGACATTTCTCTGGAATATCAAGCTTTCCCTTTATGGGCAAATGCATTGATACTTGAATTTTATAAAGGAACTCAATTTTTATTCTGGATAGAACTTTTTTTGGATCTATGGAGTCGTACCACTTTCTAGAGATGAACATGTTCCGCATTTTTCAAGTTTCGGAAATTTTACTTTTCCCGCAACCTTATTAATATAAATTGGGTTCGTCCTAGGCCAAGCTTACAGTTATTTTTTCATATAATGATTGTGTGTGTGAGACGGTTTTTCTTAAATCAGGATCATAATTAATTTTTCATTTCACATATTACCGTCGATCTTGTGGAATGAGTAGAGGGCATATTCAATTTATCTAATGAAAGATTTGGATCTTGATATTCAGATTCCTACTGGAATATACGATTCATTTATTTTGTAAAGAAACTTGAAAATAATAAGAATTTTAATGGTTCTTCAATCATTCAAACTGTTTTTCGTTGATCAATCTCTTGTTTTTTTGTTCTATTTAAGCTACTCATTGAAGCATGAAAGTCCATCCCTGAATTTCACATTGAAGTAACTATTTTGATTCCTACCTATAGTGTAGCCGCTGAAAAGATAGAATGATCACGTGAACGGCACGCACTCTTTGAATGTTCCTCTCCCCAATGTTACAAGTCCGATTTACACCACTCAACAAAAACGTCGCCGCGTCGTCCTCCCATCAACTCTTGGGATGCTTTTTTATAAGTGTTCATTATTACACCTTCTTCCTCTACAGTTAAATGTCTTATTTTTGATCTTTTTCTTGGAGGTGAAAGAGTGTTTCCATCCATATTTTAATTAACGTAACACACGTAAATACAAAGTACAAATGAGTACGTTACAGTGTAAACATTTCTTCATTCATTTCAGTTTGGAAGGAGTGCTATGCAGGTATTTACTGTTCACGCGTCCTTGAATTCTATCTTTTGAACAGCCCCACTATAGTTCAATCGTCCACGTTATTGCTATTCTAGTAAGGAACATTGAACATATAGTTAACTTCTTGAAATTATTGTCTATATTCAGGCGTCCTCCCCCAAAATATTTCTGTAAATATCAATTGACTTTCAATTGAACCCATGAACCATTGCCTCAGAAGCCAAATGCCAGCAGTGGTCGGATAATGATGAAAACCTTTTTTTAAAGGAGGTTCATTTCAAGCAAACTAGAACATGTAGCGCTGAAAAGAATAGGCATCACATGGAAGCTTCAGTTGAGCTGAGTTGAGTTGAGTGCCTCTAGCCTAGTGGATGAAGTGCAAAAAGTCCGATACTATGTGCTACAGAGTTATGCTAAGCTCAAATTCAAATTCAAATTTATTAAATCCACTATTCCATTTCACAATAGATTGGACGAGTCAGGTTACAGATAAATACGAACATTCATCTAAAAATAATACAGGGCACGGTCACAAAATAAGTAGCAAATAAAATTTATTGGTGTATAGTGCCGATGGACAAAAAAAACTAATTTGTTTGTTCTGAAAGAAAACCTTCGAATTCAGGCTATAAAAACAATTATCTGTTAAAATTTTCTTCAACCCACCTTTGAAGACCATGTACGAGGGAGAGTTCTTTATATTTTCAGGAAGTTTATTGAAAAACTGAACACCAGCCATAAGAGGTGATTTTTTATAAAAAGAATGATTTGCTTTTTTTATCAACAGATCGCTATTATGTCTTGTGTGGTATTTATGGATGTCATAATTTTTAAGGAGTTTATGCTTATTCTGATATATGTAGCACAGTAATTTCAATAAATAAATTGATGTAACTGTTAAAATCCGCTTATCCTTGAAAGTATTACGACACGAGGTCTTGAAAGGTAGGTCAAATATGAGTCGTAAAATCCGTTTCTGTAGCACGAAAACTCTCTGAATGTCGTGTCCCTGTCCCCAAGCAATAATGCTGTAGGAAATCGCATAGTACGCATATGAGTAGTAGATGGTCAGCAATGTATCCACGTCTAGCATATTTTTCAGTACAGTTAACAGATAAAAGCATTGATTGATTTTTTTACAGACGCATCCTATTTGCTGCTCCCATGACAGGTTATGATCAAAAACAGCACCGAGAAATTTAGCTGATTTAGATTGCTCAATTATGTTATCATTCATAAGTATCCTACAGTTTGCTGGAGATTTTTGAATGGTGTGATATTCAATATAAATCGTTTTCCCAATATTCACCAAAAGCCTATTTTTGTAACACCAGTGGTGAAACTGATCCAGCGTTTTTGTGAGTTTCCTGGAAAGTTCAGATTTAGATTTGTCGGATATAATTGTGCAGGTGTCGTCTGCGTACATGAGCACTCTCGCGTCAGTTATAAAAGCCGGAAGATCATTAATAAAAATCAGAAATATAAGTGGTCCAAGAACTCCCCCTTGGGGAGTTCCAAGGTCAACATCAAACTCGCTCGAGAGGACATCATCAATCTTTACTATTATTTTTCTATTTGAAAGATATGAAATAAACCAATCATTGATACAACCCCTCATAGCAAGTCCATTGAGTTTTTCTGAAACAAAGTTCTTCTCGACTGTGTCAAACGCTTTTGTCAGATCGAATAAGATGGAAACCACATATTCACCTTGATCCATTTTGTCATAGATATGCTGAGTGTACTCTGCTATGCTAGTTTCAGTTGATAATCCCTTTCTGAATTCTTGCTGGCTTGTTGTTAACTTGTTGAATGAGTCCAGATAAGCTTCAACGCTCCTTGCGAAAATATGCTCAACAAAGAAATTGGTCGATAGTTTTCAATGTTACTAGGATCGTCCTTTTTATGAAGTACTATTACAGAGGCAATTTTTAGGCTAGAAGGAAAAGTTCCTTGTATGATTGATAAATTGATGATGTGGGAAAGAATTGGAGCAATTAACTGTTGCATTGTTTTATAACCAATATTGGTACCTCATCGATACCTGTACTTTTTTTATTAGGAAATGAATTAATTACCTCGATAACGACGACGTGACTGACGGGTTTGAAGAACATTGTCCGAGTAGCTGGATCGCATTTCGTGCATTCATTGCTTATGTTATCACCAAAGTGGTTGACCACTTTTTCGCATATAGAAGGCTTCCCCTTCCATATATAATGGCACAAAATGCATACTACATATTATACAACTTTTATATTCTTAAGGACATTTTCGAAGGAAAATATCATCATATTCTCAATTCGATAAATCAGTTTGATTCATAACATTACACGCCAATACGTTTTCTATATAAATATTTACTATAGAAATAAATACCGAGATTACAACAAAAACGTCAGCAGGTTGTTAATAACGAATAAAACATTTCATTACATCTAGAACTGTAAACGCTCTCTCTGTGAAATATAAATGGCCTTATTCACGTCTCACTTTGATTTACATCAGAAACAACTGAACTAGTCCATAAAAAGCAGAGCAAGCCTTGGAGGTATCCACTCGATATGAAATATTGAAGTATGGAAAATAGTTTACATGAGGCTTGACTGAATACACTTTTACATATGAGTTTTTTTAAACTGACCGTTCCCATTTATCTGAATTCCTGATGAACATTGAAGGCGACCATTTTTTTACCCGAACTGAAGTATTGTGGTGACATTTTTATTGTTGACATAGAGGATCAACGGATGTTTCCATTTTTAATTGTTAACTTAAATCACTACATACTCAGAATTTTTTTTCTGAAGCCCATTCCCGAGTGAAAATTCCATCTCCTACCAAACATTTCACCTACAATATCTCGAAATCTATACGTTTCGCGGTTTTTTGGTTGAGAGCATTCATGAATTATGGACACAACACAGTTATTTTTCGCCATGAATCGTATGTGTGATTTTGTTCATTTCCTATGATTCCGATGAAAAACGGTCACATGTTTCAGGATTGATTTATACAGAAAATAATATTTTCATAAAATCCTATAGAAGTCTTAGTAATTATTTTTTGTCTGACTCAGAAAATAGAAATTACAACTTCTATGAAAGAGATCTTGTATCGATTGAAATGAAATATTATCCTGGTGTGTGAGATTTTATCTACAAATAGCTCTCTATTTTGCTTTGTGTAGTTTTTCTTTATTTCCTATTTATTTGATTCAATTTCCAAATGCATAGTATTTGATTTTCAAATGCTCGGTATACTATTTGAGCTAAAAAAAGTGATTTTTATGTAACCCAGTTTCCGTCGTTGCCATATAGGCAGGGGAGTAGCTGTTTTAGATGGACTCTTTCTTCAACATCTTTTGATGATATACACGAAGCTATCCTCAGAGAGTGTTTGTGAAAAATTTTTGTCTTCACTCTTTCGAAGAAGTTGTAATTTCCATTTTTTGTTTGGAAAAGAAAGAAGGAAAGTTCCTACAGAAGTCATATAAACATGGAATCTACATAGAAAAAATGTAACTTTCAATATTCTGCAGAAGAATTGAAATAACAATAGAAAACATGATACAGATGCTTTCTCAGTGAAGGTACCCTTCATACAACTCCTCATCACTACTACAATCAAATATACCCTTCTATATCATTATCTTCTTCACGCTTCCCTAGTCATTTTAGATATCATTTTCGTCACGAGAGTCGATGAATATTGGCTGTACCATTGCATAAAAACATAAACACAAAATGTCCAATGCGTTTTCTTGTTTATATATTTTTTGGACCAAATAATCCAAAGTGTTGTTTTCGTATACATAATTTTCCTGAAATAAGACATTCAGTTCAATCTATCATCATCAAAAGATACAAGATGACAAAATATTTCACCTTGAACTTCCAAAACTAGTAAATATGAATGATAAAGTAATTAGGTTTGTTTTAACATTTTCGAATGTCAACATGTCATGACATATGTAATATATTATAATTATCATTATTATTATTAATATGTCGTTTCACCCCCACCATATTTCAGACAGAAATGCATGTTGTAGATACGACATACACAGAGTGCCTCACTAGAGGCATCCGCGGTGCGGATATCCATATCTTATCAGATAGCCAAGCAGCATTGAAGGCCCTCAAGTCATATACTTGCAAGTGTAAACTGACTTGGGACTGCAAATGTTCCTTGAGACAACTGTCACAAGGGAATCAAGGTAACTTAATATGGGTACCAGGTCACGAAGGCATCGAAGAAAATGAAAAATCTGAGACAAACACCCCTTTCCCTGTGCTAAAACTTTTCTGGTAGGTTTCTGGGATGCCAAATGAAGAAGGTATTTCAGCAATGGAAACTTGATCAACTGAGACTTCACTGGAGCATAGTCCGAGAACAAAGAAAAGAGGTAAGGTTCATCAGACAGTAGCCCAAAGAAGCTGAACAGCTTTCGAGTTTTGATAAAAGAGACCTGAAATTTGTAACGAAGCTGCTCACAGGACACTGCCCAATGAGGTACCACCTTAAGAAAATGGGCGATGAGGACACTGGGTGTCGATATTGTGGCATATCTGCCGAAATTGCAAAACGTCTACTTCGCTAGTGGCAAGCTCAGTTCTGCAAAAGGTTCAACTTCCTGAAACATAAAACATTGTTACCTTCCGACATCATCATAATCTTAGATTGTGAAAAGATAATGGTCATGTACAATAGATCTTCAGAGGATTAACGCTTGACCGACTCCCTTCAAGCTACAATCTACGTCGTTTTGGAGAAGTATAAAACTTACACCTTGCAAGTTTCAGATCACTTCAGTTGTATCTTTGGCTTTGTTCAACAGCTTACAGCGCTCAAAGCCGCTGCACAAAATTTACAGTTTTCCATGGTGAAATGTCTAATTTTGTGAAACGGCTTCAAGCGCTTCAAACTGGCAGCAAGACGTTTCTTTCGTAGTGAAGAGTAAGCATGAATATTCGAAACAAATGGAAATATTGAGGATCGCTGAAACTGGCCACTGAAAGTCCAAAGGAGAGCATAATCAGTAGCGTGCGATAGGTACATCAAATTGTCTCATCATCTATCGAAGACAATGATTGTCCGTGATAGATAGTGCTCAACATTCGTGATGGTAACAGCTTTTTTTACGATTCCACCAATTTTTCTCCTCGAATCAAATATTTTTATTATCACATAATAACTAAAGGGTCATGAGTGAATTTTCTATATTCGTGCCTTATCAATGCATTTATTCTCAAAAATCAAGTTTTCCATGACATCCCTAAACTTTATTGATGATCATAATCACTCTCTTAAGTGGACACATTTCATTCTGAAGACGTCGGTAAGTGATATAGGCTAATTATTGAAGAATGACTCACCGACGCAACGTCTATATAGCCTAAACGAGACTTACCGTTTCGAAAACATGTACCGTAAATAATCCAGAAAGCTGCGTAGTAGGATGTTTTCAAAGTGTCACCCTATAGGGAAGAATATCGACCGATGAGGGCGCTGGTGGTGGTTAAACTATATCCACCATTTTGAAATAGTTACCTTGTTTACATTTGTGAAATAACTCAAATAACGCGCCAAACTGAAATCCAGTCATCAGTTGCCCTCGCTAGACAAGATTTTGGTGTTTTTTCATGCTATATTTTCATTGTACGAAATTTTCCTCGTGAAGGTTAATATAACTGTGTTCATGATGCTTTGAATAGCCGCACAATACCAATCATTGGAGGTGAACATAGATGCATTGTGTTTTAAAATCTAATGATATTTGTTCCAGGACATTTTTCAGTTTTAGTGTAGTGTTAGTGAACCAAAGAGGCTTTTCTTACATGGATGATGAAATGTCCATAACTTCGCCTAAAAATAGACAAACAGACTCACCAGGTAACAAAAAATCATCTCTCTAGAAATGCAAGTAACACACTGAAGCCGCTCTAGGTGGTGATTTATGCAATTTCAGTTTAATTTTCCAAGCCTTGTACCTGTCTTTTTTCTCTTTCAATCCACTTTTCGTAATGTTTCCCACCAAAGATGTATTTCTCTTTGGAAACGTGTGGAAAGACAACTTTGGATTTTGGTTCCTAGAGTTGCGGCAACTTGGCACCAAATACTTTATACGGCTCACTGAGCGATCTGCATCCATGATTGTTTGTTATTATTAATCGAAAAAAATTACAACTTCAGATGAGATTTCCTAAATCGACACCAAAGAACTCAATAAATTCACACACATAAAATGGAAACCATTTGTTTGTGAAATTGTAGCAGTGCGTTATATTTCCGCCAGACGTCGCATAAAATTATGAACTTCCCAATATGATGCAAATGCAAGTGTAAAAAAAAGAAAACAATATCGATTTCTGTCACCATTTTGAATTTATTCAGCTGATCTATGTCCATGCAACGCCAAATGAATCACTTTTTACCATACCGAACAATGATCCCAGTCGACAGGAGTTCTATAACTAATGTCTTGATAAACGTCGAGATAAATAGTTGACTTCCTTGGACTGTAACATACCTATTCATTATTTATTTATCACTGCATATATTTTTGCAGAATAAAAAATGCGAATTCATTAGCCAACGGCTAATTGCACTATCAGGTCTGTCATTACAAATGATAAAGAGTGGCATTTCAACAATATGAAATTGATACATGGGAGTGAGCTAAATATTTTAATTACCATTCTGATTTGTGATGACGTTAGTGTTTGGATAAGGTCTACATACAGCGGCTGAGTTAAATGCTATTTGATGAAATATCTCGGTATAAATATCGCAGATGTCATCGTTATCTAGAGCTTGTTCGGAAAAATTGGGGAATATCACATTTTAAATTACATACAATAGGGTCATCTGGCTTGATTTGTTTCGATCGTTTTCGAAGGGTTGAAATATTCCTATTCAATCTACAAAGGCTCATGTTGAGGAAAAATGTTCAGAACCCTATTTATGAGTTTTTGTTATTCGGTGCCAGCTACTTAATAGTAAACTTCAAGCCCGTGCGAAAATAAAATTTACTTTAAGGCCCATGCCAGCCATGATAAGGACTTTTTTGTACAACTGTCACTAAAAGTGACATTTTTCAGAATATTCTTAACACTAGTGTTAAAAGTATTATAAACACGATTTTTTTGACCAAATAGCCATTAACAAAACATAATTATTCCGCTATAAGGTAGACACGATTAAATTTCCACAAAATTACTCCTGTGTTTAGAAACATTCGCTTGATAAAGATACAGTGTATCGAAACATGTCGCGAAGACAATAAATTTTGTGGAAATTTAATCGTGTCTACCTTATAGCGTGATAACTATGGATTTCCATCAAGTAAAGGCCACCTCAATCCAAAACATAATTATTCAATTTTCAAGGGAGTTTCATTATGAACAATAGATACAGACACAATTAAATTCTTACTTTCACCGCTCGGTACAAACACCACTAACATTGTCATAATTGTAATGAAAAAAAATCAGTGAACTACGAAAGCATTCATTTGAGCTGAGTACTGAAATGATTGGAATGAATATGTATTAAACCAATTGTTTCAATGAAGAATGTCAGGCGGATCTGAGAGTCATGGAAAAATTAAATTCAACTTGCTTTGTTTTTATACTGCAGTCTTGTCATATACTGACATTAAAAACGCTTACTATAAACTACTGAAAAGTTTCATTCATGATTATTCATGATGACCTACCACATGAAAACGCCGTCATGCTTCAAATTAGTTCTGGGATTACTTGCCAATTGTTCTGATCACAATTTGTATGAGGAGATTTTTCGAATAATTCAACGTGAATTCTTTCACTATATTACATACTATACGGATGGACTATTGGATTTGATTAGTTTCATAGTGTTCTGTCTAACTGATACCTACGATTGAGAATTCGTAATATATCCTTCTAAAAACCTATTTGTACTAATTTCAGAGGCAATCAAAGATATAAATAAGAATTATCGGCTGCCATTTATGATTATCTTTTTGCCTCATGGAAAATGTTATTACTGGAGGATCAGTCTATAGAAATTTCCAGGAGTGGTTTCAAGTATCATCTGTACTGAGCTTCTCGAAGAGGTCATACCTAGATTTAAATTGAACTACAAGAATAAGGGTGAAAGGAGATAGTTGTTCCGTTTCAGACTTAATTAATTTGTTGGGGAGATGATCGTGGTGTCGAAATGAAAGAAGAAGATTGTCTATGAAGAGAAAGCCCTTTCATGAATCATAACACTCGATATAAAGTTTCATTCATTTGAGAAGTTAAAACCCATGTCGAGGAGCGCCAAATGATTGTTGTACTGAAAGGTTGCAGTAATACATAATTAGGTCGATATGTAGCTATGGTGAGTTTAATGAACCTGCAACGTTTCTGTACGTAGAATTGCTGAAAAGACAATTGAAAGTAACAAGAATTTGGTAAACTATTTGAAGTGTAAAATATGTGATATGAATCTTTATCACAACTTATTCGGAAGACTACACTCAATAGATATTACTTTCAGTCATTTTACTTGAATATTCTATTCCCCAAACTTATAGGTTGACAAAGCATGCGAACTTTCATTGAAACTAACTACAGATTATTTTTCGAGAAGAAAAACAAAGAGTTTATGTAATATTTCCGTTGTCAAGTACCTACTCTCATTTCAATATCTACTATCCAAACGTATAATCAAAAACAATTATCCGCTCTACATCTTGATATATACCTTCTGTAATTGATACAACTTCAATTTATATCATTTGAAACTCTGAGCAATTGAAAGTCGAACGTCGATAATAGATTTTTTTTTCCGTTAGCAGTATATCATATACCGACATACACGCCTATCATGCAACGTTCCCACAATATGGAATGGCTCAGATGATACCAGCTGTATTAATAATAGCACATAATTGCCTGATACTTTTAGTTCTAGAGCGTCTTCCTGTTCTTACGTTACTCAAGCTGATGTAGGACAGAAATAGAAAGGAATAGTTGGCCCTGACGCAAGATATTTCTGAACACAATTGAAAATTTGCCTACTATTGTTATGGAGAGTTCTGGATTTCAGAGGCGTTGCTATGTTTCAGTTCTAAGTTTGTGAAGATATGATGTAGAAATTATGAAAACGGTATTCGTTTTAATTTGAACCAATTCTACTTAAAATCATTATTCACCAATAAATGGCGACAAAAATTCTCATTGTAAAACAGAAAGTTGAAATAACAAAAACATATTCCTGAAAAAATAATTCAATTGATTGTGGATTCTGATGTTGACTCGAGATACATTGAAGGAGGTGTTCGGAGTTAGGGAGACTTAGAACTCGGCACCAAGTCACAAACGTAGACAGAAGAACGATTCTAAACGCGTTTGAATCGGAAGTTCCAGTAATCTCATATATAACCTGTGGTAGAAGTCCATTGTATCTCAAAGTGGAGTGTAGTAGATTTACGATGCAGAAAAACTCAAAGTCGTCTCCACAATTTAATATTTAAAAGATATCAGTACGGTAATTCAGTACATGTTTCGAACCTACATAGGTTCATCATCAGCTGAATTTACATTGAATTATGGAGATGAAAAAAATTGGAAAATCACATGGTGAAGTTCAAAAAGACATAAATCTATTATAGTGAAATTGTGATTAATTTGATATTAGGGGAATTTGAGACATCCCTAACTTACTTACTAACGTGAGATTGAATAATAAAAAAGAGGCAAAAATTTAACATGAGAATATGAAGGTGACGTTTAAATGAATTTAGACATATGATATAATTTCACTCCTAGATTACGGTGGAAAAGTCGAAATAGAGGTTGATTTTTTCTTATCCTTCTCATATTTTATCAAGAAGGTGTAAAGAAGGTAAAGACCATTTGAATCTGTTTTTTTTGTTCATGGAATGGTCATTATTATTTATATGTATCATTTCTGAAAATACACGCTTATAAAGATTTATTTCACCATCCAAAATTTCAGCTTGTCCGTAATTAATTCGGTGATCTCTGTTATTGACATGTTCTGATGAAGCACGAGAATTAACATTCCTTCTGCAGTCACTTTTATGAGGAATGATACGACTGTTAAGTGTTCTAGATGTTTGGCCAATGTATGATTCAGGACAAACCATACAAGGAATCTTATAAATGACTTTTGATCTATATATATATATATATATATATATATATATATATATATATATATATATATATAACAAATTATTAATTTATTATTTATTTATTATTTCTGAATATAAAGATATTTTGGAGTAAAATGGAAGTCTTTGCTGAACGGTAACAATATGATGAAGATTGTTATTGGGTGAAGCAGCAAGCAGAAATGTGTACTCTTTTAACACTTTATTCTCGTCGACACTGTGAGTGATAATTCATTTTCCTGTTTGTTCAAAAACTTTAAAAATTTGAAGTGAATTCACGCAGTGTTCTTCAAACATTACAGAGTTTCTTTTTCGTGTGAATCAATATATATATATATATATATATATATATATATATATATATATATATATATATATATATATATACAGGGTGGCCCACCACATTCGCCTCGGTATTTCTACGAGAAATGAAGAGAGTTAGGGAAAAAATTTCAGCACAGTCATATGTGGGTTCATGGGGAGCATATTCCAAAATTATTTTGAATTATATAGGGTGACCCACAAAAAAATTACATACCAAAGTTATATTTTTTCTTATGGAACACCCTATATTTTTTCATATTTTTCGATACTATAGACAAAATAAAGGTGAGTTACTATTATATTTCCTATACCTAAAACTAACCGTTTCTGAGAAATTTTAAGAAATTTGAAAATACAGACCATAATATAAAAGATTGTTTTCGCCCTGTAACGTGTACCAAGATGCTCGTGATTAAATGTACTGCTCAGCACAAAGGTTAAAGTTAACGACTACATGCAAATTTCAATGAAATATCATACAGAGTGGTGAAAAAAATTGCCCCAAAATTTGGACACACATTTTATTAAATAACTTCTTAAAGTTGAATGGAACACCCCGTATTTAGTGGCGTAATTTGACGCATAATTAGATTCCCTTCGAAACTATATTAGGGTTCCCTATACCTATCTCTTTTGATTTTTACACAAAAGGCGTTTTTATATTTTACTTATGAGTAATTTTTTCATCTTGAAAATGAAACACACTGTATTATAATAAAAAGCTTAGAATGCGTTAAATAAACATTTTTAATAAGGAATACGTAGATTCGCTAAAAGCACAAGTTTAAATTTTCGAAAATAAGGTGTGTCTGAAGTAAAATGCAGGCAAATGTAAAAACTCAAATGAATTGCCATTTCTGAAATATTACAGCATTCTTTAAAATAAGATGCGTCTCAATTATTGAGGCGAAATATGTTGAATTCGCTTGTTTCTTAGCAAATATATTAGACTTCATATTGAAATAACAAAATTACAATATGGGGTAAATAAAATAGTAGTTTGTACAACAAGAGTGGATATGGTGGCCATATCGCACGAGGACGAAATTTGGGCACGATGCCATAGGCGAGTACCCTAGCAACAAGTATTTTGTTCTCTGTGCTTGTGGAATTCATTTTCCAACCAATGTGGATATGAACTCATATCCGTACAGTTGACTGGAATTGCCAACTTATCCGTTTAGAACTATCAAGAAATCAGCATATTTACGGGTGGGAGTAAAAGAACATACATTTACGATTTTCTATAAAACCTATTATACTATATTTTCGATAAAAGTAGGCTCTGGCCTAGATGACGTTAATTATTATTATGAAACAGAAAATATTTGACAGCGACAACTTGTTAATCAAACCATTATCATTGTTAAACTAGTTTGAAATTGTCTTTTTGAAATAGAACTTATCCCCAGCAAGAACGAATTGATACGATTTTAACAATCGGTGAAGGTGAAGAAAACTGTTTATTGGCGTCAAGAGTATATGCCCAAAGGTATCCTCACAAGAGTCATCCTAACAAGCGTTCATTGGAGAAATTGTTGCATCTTTTCCAAAGAACAGGCAGTGTATCTTATAATATGCAAGAACGGCAAAAACCAGTTACTGGAAATGGGGAAAATGAATATTTAGTGACGTTATCTCTAGTTGAACAGCCTCACACAAGTCAGCGAAAAATATGCGACACAACTGGATTAAGCAGACAGAGTATCCAAAGAATAATTAAAAAGTACAAATTCCACCCGTATCGCATTGAACTACATCAACAGCTTTTTGAAGAAGATTATGATCGACGACTGAATTTTTGTTTATGGGTTTTAGAAAAGTTTGGTGATGAAGAACATTTTTTTTATTATGTGCTTTTTTCCGATGAGTAACTTTTCATAACAACGAATTAGTTAACAGAAATAACTTTCACTATTACAGTGACGAAAACCCTAATATTTTCAGAACCCTTGATCACCAGCACAGATGATCTGTCCTTACTTTCTTGATAGTCACTTAAACGGAGTCATTTTTCTCGGATTCATTAGGGATAATTTGCCTGTGCTGTTGGAAAGTATGTCTATTAATATTCGTCAACGGATGTGGATGCAGCTAGATGGTGCTCCTGCACACTTTGATAGACGTGTTTGAAACGAGCTAGATCGACAATATCCAAATAGATGGATAGGACGAGGAGGTCCACAGAACCGGCCAGCCAGGTCTCCGGACCTTACAAGTCCCGACTATTTTTATGGGGATATATCGAAAGTATTGTTTACGATACAGAGCCAACGACACCTCAGGATATGAAAGTACGAATAAGAACAGCGTTCGGTTCAATACCGCAAAATATGTTATCCACAGTTCAGCACTCATTTCAAGAAAGAGTTCGCCTAAGCATCGGGAATATCGGACACCATTTCGAACATTTATTAAAATTATAAACTATTTGAGATTCTTAATTTTTCTATAGAATGACTTCAAAAATGCTTTTTTGCTTTTCATCACAATACAGTGTGTTTCATTTTTAAGATAGAAAAATTACTCTTAAGTAAAATATAAAAACACCTTTTGTATGAAAATCAAAAGAGATAGGTATAGGGAACCCTAATATAGTTTTGAAGGAAATCTAATTATGCGTCAAATTACGCCACTAAATACGGAGTGTTCCATTCAACTTTAAGAAGTTATTTATTTAAATGTATGTCCAAATTTTGAGGCAATTTTTTTCACCACTCTGTATAATATTGCATTAAAAATTGCATGTAATCGTTAACTTTAACCTTCGAGCTAAACAGTACATTCAATCACGAGCATCTTGTTACACGTTACAGGGTGAAAATAATTTTTAAATTATGATCTGTATTTTTGAATTTCTCAAAATTTCTCAAAAACGGTTAGTTTTAGGTATAGGAAATATAATAGTAACTAACCTTTATTTTGTCTATAGTATCGAAAAATATGAAAAAATATAGGGTGTTCCATAAGAATAAATATAACTTTGGTATGTAATTTTTTTGTGGGTCACCCTATATAATTCAAAATAATTTTGAAATATGCTCCTCATGAACCCACATATGACTGTGCTAAAATTTTTTTCCTAATTCTCTTCATTTCTCGTAAAAATACCGAGGCGAATGTGGTGGGCCACCCTGTATATATATATATATATATATATAAACTTTCGTGTGACCATGTAGAAATGATCGTATCTCATTGGGTTTTCTTCCGGTTGATGTCAATACTTTCTCTGGCACGATATGAAAATTTGGACTCCCTAATGGACGAGAAAGAAGCTATTGATACAGATTGTCTCTTTCAAAATCTTTGACGAAAACAAGATTTTATCCCTTTCTTCTCCTCTCTTGAAGTCTCTATGATGAAATTGATGAATATGAATGTAAACTTGGATTCGTACCCACACCATACACCCTGTATTTCGTATTCACATTTCGGAGTAACGCTCTTGATCCACACCCCAAAAGCGTCTGGAGGTTATTTCTATCTAGGATGGTTTCTTTTTTCCGTACGCTACCCTAATATTATGTTTCGGTTTATTTATATCTTCCCGAAGGCCGACATGTCTACCAGACGATGAACACATTGAGTTGTTTAAATAGATATGTCGGTTAACTAATGGTCCAAAACGTTAACTATTAGTGTCATGAAAATGGGTAGATTGAATCGCGCTTGCTATTGTCCAACGTGATAAGGAACGTACATTTTTTTCCAGCCATTTTCTTCATCAACTGCAAGGTGGCGATGAAAAAAATACGTGAAAAGGAAATGTTCTGAAAGCTGAGTTCGCCCTTGAGGTGCCAATACACAGCGTCTGGAGTGCCGCACCTGGCGTGTGAACTGACACTCCACACGTCGTGTACTGGTATCTCCAGAAAGAAATTTGACATGGATCAAATACAGATAATAATCATCTATGAACAATTCAGTGATATGGCTCCTCGCTAGTCCTAACTTGAGGTGTAATATCCACAAATGAAAGAGGGGCAGAAGAAGAGGTGTAAACAACAAAATCATATCGGTCATATATTGAATATACCTTTGGTGGATACTGGACTTCGGGATGATCAGCTGAAGAAAAACAAAAAGGCGAGATTGATATATTTTCTGCTACTTCCTACAATCTCAAAAGGCCATAGGTGATGTTTCGACGTTAGAATTCCTCGGACCTCGGACCTATGTATAGCAATCTCTTCGATTTTAGGATTTCATACCCAACCTGCTGGGTGAAAAACAAGTAGACCTTTAGTCGAGTGTTTTACACCAATATTTCACAGGAGTTTATGATAACACCAGTTTTCCATACATTTCGATCTGAATGAAACCTCATGTCTTGAGATGGAAATATTATTATTCGTCAAACAGGATGTTTATGAAACTTGCATGAAAAATTCAGGAAGTAATTTTGTGGATTACTAGTACAATTTTTTTTTAACGAAAATTCGTTGAGTAATTATATTATTTATCAAATCTTCCTCATTTTCCACTGAAGCAGCTTATGATTTGGTATGACTTGATGGAAAATAACCCAGGCAGTTGAATTTTGGGGATCAGGTATGTTATAAGTTATAAGTGATGTAGACCAAGTTCTATCAATTCATAGATATACGCAAGTAGCTGTCAAGAAGTCACAAACAACCAAACTTGAATTTGATGGTGCACCGACGTGCATGAACCGGCCTCGATTCGAACCAATATGTATGTGGAAGTAATTGACAAAATGAAATTCGTGGAGAAGAATCAACAATGAAAATTATCTGAACACATATATTGATAACCTATTCCTGAATACACTTTGATGAAAATGATGAACTTTCATTCTAGGTGCACCAACAATTTGAAGAATATTAAATGAAATTTTTTGAAAATAGTTTTGAATATTCTCAGAATAGTTCAAGGAGGTACTTCCTGAATTTTTGCCGCATATTTGATAAATACCGTGTAGATTCCTCGACCTCATGATCGGTTATGATAGCATAGATACCAAGGGTCTGTTTGGGTAGCAGCATTGTTCGGGCATATCAAATAGTGTTATAAAACTGGCTTCAAAGGTGCTTTTGATTTTTATTTCTTGGAAAATACTTTCGATTTGCAGTTTTCTACAGTTTCAAGAATTTGAAGTCAAACGTCTACAATAATGTTCTTTATTTCCTATTGGTCACCCGCTTCACATCAATAATACACTCGATTTCCTATGCGTTATGGAATTTGGCATCAATTAGGTATTTATGGAATGGATTATCTTCTTTTATCTTCCACCAAGAGTTAGAATTCACATTCGACTCATCATCTGTAATGATTGAAGGCATTTCGGCCATCATAAATAGCATTATCTTTGGGTATCAGACATATAACAGGTATGAAAATAGTGAATCAAGCACCTGAAAATGTCCTATTTGAGGAATTTTGGGAAGGTACAGCTAGCCCATTTCATCTTGGCACGAAAATGATAACGTACAATTGTAATAGTTCAGACTTCAATTGTCTTTATTATTCACTGTATTGAAACCTGTTGCTGAGAACCAAAGAATAAAAATACAAATCAAGTGAGAAAATGAAATTCCAAACGAAAGGCTGAAATAGATTTTTGGTCAAAAATGAAATTGAGGATTGATTGATCGAAGAAAATAATGTTGTTACAAAAAATCGAGATATCGAATATGGCATATTAGTCAAAAAATGTAAAATAAATGAAATATTATGAATAAATGTTGAAACCAAGTTTCAAGTTGAGTGTACTCACGACGTTTCAATTGCTGGTATCCGCAATCGTCTTCGAGTGATGACCGATAACGTATAACGCACTGCGGGACTTGCAGCCTTTGATATCTATTGAAAGTTCGATTAATGCAAAACCGGATGTCTAACTAATTTCCGTAACAAGTTCGATTGGATAAGCTGTATAAGTCCAACATGGTATTGGGCAAGAAAATTGTTCTCAAAATATTCAACTTCATTGGATATTCTTTAGATATGGGTTTTCTCTCTTTCAATATTCATAGTTATTTCTAATATCAATTGAAGGAGGAGTTTCCTGGCAGAATGTTTGACGAAAAAATTCAAATTCCCGTCGAGAAACTGGATAAGACTGAATTGATCCTCCTGAAAATCAATTGAGCTAGAAGTGTAAAAGGCATTATTGAAAACTAATTTCCTCGATCGAAGATCCGTGAATTATGCATACTTTTTTTTGTCAGTTACTTCGAGAGGGCTTGTAACTAATTCATAGGATGATTGAAATCAAGACTCTTGTTTGTTGTTTCTACTGGAAATTGTGAAGGCAATATGAATAAAAAGGTGTTGAGATTTATTTTCTACTTGCAAACCAGCTTTCACTATTCTCGTATTTTCAATAGAGGATTCAATGCGGGCGTGATTCTGTTCTATTGAATGAAAGCGTGTGTATATTGCATTTTGCTTCCTCATACTGAACTTCTTCTGCTTTCATTGAAATACATGTATCATTCGATTCATAGCTTGAGTGGATTTCCAAAAAAATGGATTTTTACATTGACGTCAAATCTATTCCAGAATAATGAATAATTTCATTATAGATGCTCTCATTATGGTTTGATGTATTATTAATGAGAAGGGATGTGAAAGCATAGTTCGAGTGACTATCAAGTTGGTAGTTAAGGATTGGTATCGTTTAGTGACTATTTGAATGTCGAATTGCATACGTTATACTATTCAATCATATTCATCTAGTAATTAATGGCAGAACTTCCAGCCAATAAATTCCCAGAACGTGCTGAAAAGCTCATCAACTTTGTTATAGTGCTAGATGTAACCATATGCTTTATAGTAATTTTCTATATTCAGGTACAAATTCTGATTTGAACTCT
Source organism: Zygogramma bicolorata (assembly GCA_032362365.1). Classification (NCBI taxonomy): domain Eukaryota; kingdom Metazoa; phylum Arthropoda; class Insecta; order Coleoptera; family Chrysomelidae; genus Zygogramma; species Zygogramma bicolorata. The sequence continues at coordinate 1,869,575 of JAVJAQ010005617.1, forward strand.
TCATGCCGTTGAATATTTTGAAATTGTCACTTTATAATTTTCAAAGATTAGGAGTTTTCCTTGAATTTGCTATATTTCAAAACGATATACAGGTATTACAACAAAAACTTAACACCCTGTTAGTCAAAACTTTTTCTAGAGATCAATAATCACCCTAACACCAAACCAATATTTTTGCGAATCGATTACAAAAATATCAGTTTGTTGTTGGGGTAATTTATCTCTAGCGAAACTTTAACTCCAAAGGTTTCAATCTCATCGTTTACCCCTGTAAGTCAGCAACGCACGTGTGATCAGAAATTTGAAGAACACGTCATTTTTTATATCTAGGGTAACTGATTTTGATAAGAAAATCGTACCAGAAACTTCACCCCCTCATCTCTCAACCCTTTATTACCTCTGTGAGTATTGTTTCAACCGTGGTTACTCTTAAAATTTACAAGAGAGCTTATTAATGGGAACAAAATCAACGAATAAATTGCTCGAAATGAACTCCATCTAGTTCCATAAAATATTACATTCGATTCCTTACATTATGTCCGGGGATAGCAACCAGCATCACCTGTTCTCACATTGTTGAATATTTTTCCTGTGGAAATATCTGAATTCGAAAGTTTACCCTAGTAAGCCTGAAAATATAGAAGATCTGCGACAAGGAATTGTTCGGAAATGTTGAAAACATTATTGTTTGTAACTAAGTGGAGGTCATTTTTAGCGATTTTTTTTCCCATTACTATTTTTATGTAATGATTTTTTCAATAAAAGTAATGAAAGTTATAATCGATAATCAATATCTCCGAAACCAATGAACCAATTTCGAAAATACTTGAAGGGGTAATAGAGAAATGAAAGATCTGTGAAATGTGGTATCATTCGACCTCTCATGCAATTGGAAGAATATGGGTGTTTTTGTTCGAACGCCCTGTATTGAGATATATACAATGTTTCGACCCCATTTATCGGTTCGAAATCATGAATTAATCTTTCATTTATATGTATTCGAAATTTCAAATCATCCACCGGATCGAAAAATGAGGAAAATATGACAAAAGAGACCACAAATTTGCGATGAACTTGTCAATCCCACCTTAATCGGTGATAACTGATATGAGGCGTTCATGTATTCGAAATTTATTCGTTTGTCCATTTTTTTCCCCCATTCACGGCCACCCAAATAGTGGGAGAGAACTGGAGACATGAATACGTTTTGAATGTTAGGGCGCTCGAAAACGCCTATACATATTATTCTCATGCAGGTCAAGCATAATATCCTGGATACTCATTAGAAATTTTCGATTTTTTTTTATTATTTTATGAATTCTTTCAGAGAGTTGTTTTGATACTATTTGATGTATTGTGGTTTTACTAGAAAACAGCAACTGCTCGATCTTCGCTTTCTCTTCATAATGATGTCAATTCCGTTTATTTTTTTCTTATTTAGAGAAGTAATTTTGGACTTGATTTTCTGAATCAACGAAAGAAGGAAACATAATTTTCTATGAGAGAAATAACCTCAAAAAATCGACAAACACTCTTTGTCGATTATATGTATATTATCCAAAGATGCCCGATTCTTTCTCAAAAAAGGAAGAAGAGTATATCCATCTATTTGACATGAATTGGTATCCTTGTGAGCAATTTCTTTCAGAACTACTGTACCCTCTTGTGTAAAAGTGTTCGAGTATGCTATCTATTCGAATCTTCAGATACACTCTGTTTTTTGTAAATGCTCCTAATTATTGCTATTCTGGAAAATTTCTATTTGTTCCTCTGAAAACAAGTAATACTAACTTTAATTGAGATGAAATTGGGATATATGATGAACATCGAGAGAAAGGACATTTTCCTTCGCAGTATGAAATGGTTCATTCCTGAGCAGTAATGTATGGAGGAGTTTGGGAAGAAAATCAGCTCAACAATGATGTCAGCCAAAAATTGTTGCATTTTCTCCTTCATTGGTGAAGTAACTCAAGGAAATGTTCTTTTGATATCGCTGATAAAGTGTTTCAACAGTATTGGTGTTGGAGAAATCATTTCTTTAAGTTTCTTCTACGAATCAAAATATAGAAATCACAAGTTCTATACAAGAAATGAAATAAAAAATACACTATCTGTTGACAGGTATGTGCATATAATTCGAGTACATTTGATTCATTCACAAAAAAGAAAAAAGAGTCCATCTGAAACAAGTACTCTCCTGTCTATAAGGCAGAACGGGCACTGGGTTGTATAGAAATCACATTTTCCTGCTCAAATTGTGTAGTAAGCATATGAGAAGTGATAGATATCATATATAGGAATTATCTAGACAATAAAGCAGAATAGAGAGGAGTGGAGTAGCTATTCAAGATGGACTCTTTCATCTTTTTTGTGAATGAATCAAAAGTCTTTGATATACACATACCTATCAATTTTTCATTTAACTTCTTCTATAGAAGTTGTTATTTTATATTTTTCGATTCGGAAACGAAAGCCACAAGCATGATTACTAAAACTTTATTCTTTCCACAAGAATACCTAAGTTCCACATTATTATGTTATCGGTTCTATGATGATGAGTGATAGAAAAAAAAACAGAAAAATCCTCTATATCAGCGCAGTTGGTACATGCCTCATTTATTAGTTCACACGTTTTATTATTCAATTCCAAATTGAACCCTTCACGTTCCAGGAATGATGAAACAATAAGAATTTGTGCTGTCATGGAAATAAAGGTGTATCAGGTAACAAGGCTCAGTCGTAACTCCGTGAAAATATAATATCATTCCCCATCTTATAACGATTCGAAGTTTAACATGTAGTTAGTTCTAACCTCTCTTCTTAGAATCAATTGAAATCGTGACAATCGAAGTTGAAATGATTTTCAGTCAGCAGCAAATTTTTCAGCACTACTCTGTGCACTGCAGGGTACAACATAATACCAACTTTAAAAATGTATAATAACAGTTGTTCCGCGTCATTAGCAACAAATGATATATGCAAATCGAGATTGTAACTGTAATACGAAACGAAAAATGTTATTATGTTTATTTGCATTTGAATGGATGACCTTCTGCTATGAAAGTGCCTATAAACTTTTCGATAGATGATATTTTTTCGAGATCGTATCAGGTCATTCTATTTTCATGTTGAAACAGCTCTGTCGAGTGTCATTCGAATAACACTCATAAAAAGAGAGAATTGAATGTAAATGAACCACTGCAAATGTTGATACTTATATAAAGATGTAGAGAAATACTGATTCTAGATTCCATTTTGTCATTCAGGTGGAACTTTCGTCTTTTGTTCTTACTAGATACATGAAAGAGTGAGTGATGTTCACACTTCGTATGGAGGGAGGACGAGGTGGAATAGATATTGAAATTTCTGAGGTTATCAATCTCGAGACATACCGTCCTCGAAATATAGTTTCATGGATAATTTTTTTGAAAAAAATAACCTGAAGACTGACTCTTTACTGACAAAATGATCTGATAATAGGTACTTCTTGAGTTGATCTCATCGAAAATATCTTTCAACTCAACTCAATAACTGACCTACCCATGTAGCACATCATATTGGCTGAACCTCGGGCGCACTAGCATAATATATCTGGTATATAAAATGTTGATATTGTCATTACAATATATGTCCAATATTGTTTGAGAGAGTAGATTATACTTCGGTTGGTCCCATCCGAATAGATCACCTTGTAGTAGTACCTCTATGACTGAAATGCGCAAGTTGAAAGAAAGAATGATTCACGATGCCCCTATCTCACGAGTTCTCACCCGAATATCCGTCAATATACTTCTTGCGCTGAATGTGATAAGTTCGAAAGTGTAAATTAGTGTAAATAAGTGAATTGAAAAAAATTTTCCATATGTACTATGGGAAACAAAACAAACGATGCTCAGTGAAAACAACGTAGAAACTTGGCGAACACTACGGAAACTCGGGGAACAACTCCGTTCCTACTCGTTTAGTAAGTAAGATTGTTTTTAATGTTTTTTGTCATGTTTTAGAAAAACCAACGGAATGAGTGGACATATAATTGGAAATAGATGAGACTGACAATGATTTCTGATCATTGATCATCGGCAGGGGCAATCTACTTTGTAGATCAACATACGGCTGAACTTTATTCATCATCCTAGGCCGTTTTGAGTTGTGCCAGCCGAGTGTCTCGTGCCCAAAGACAATTTCTCTTTGGTGGGCGCAGGTCTGTCGTCAGATTTGACATCGGAATTTTCCGCCACCAACAGTGAATCTTTCCTTAGTGATAACGCTGTTACTACTGTACTGGGAGATGATCCGACTGAAGCAAAGTTTTACGGTAGTGATATCCAGGATGATTTCGCACTGCAGTGGTGTACCTATCTGACACAAGCACAAGAGAACGACAACGAGGAACCTAAAAACACTCGAGGACAAACTCTGTTCTTACTCGTCGTGAGTAAGTTTGTTTTTCATATTTTGTCACGTTTTAGAACGGAACCAAAGACGTGAGTGGACGTATAATTGGAAACAGCTGAGACTGACAATGATTTCTGATCATTGATCATCGGCAGGGGCAATCTACTTTGTAGATCATTCTACGGCTGACCTTCAATCATCATACGCCGTTTTTTTGTCCCGCACACTTCCTGAGTTGTGCTCGCCGAGTGTCTCGCGCACGAAAACAATTTCTTTTCTGTTGGCGCAGGTTCCAGACCGTTACATTCATATCCACCCCAACTGAATCCGGTAGTTCAGACCTTTTTTCTCGACATCTGAATTGAGGTTTTCTACTGGACCCTCAAATTTCGTTGGGCAAAGGTTTCTCAGCCCTCAGTACAGCTAGGCCTAATGAGTGATCGATATGCTAAAGCATTCAAGACTACTTTGTCTGACAAAGCCGGTGCTGATGAAGCATTATGCAACGTTCCTCCCTCGATTTCGAACCACAGGAGATTTCTGCTTGCACTAGACCTGAAGGTACAACCTTTCCCTTCAAAACACCTCGAGGGCACTGCTCATCGAAGTCAATGGCAGTCTTAGAAGAATCAACAGAGGGGGGACACCTCAAGCAGACAAAACAGAGGATGGTCAGAGCGGTTCACAACGTACAACAACAAATGGACGAAATAACATATTTGAACTTATACGCTGGTCGCATTAAATATTTGACAGCACGTGGCAATCTATAACAAACAACTCCAACATTTTGGAATGTGTTCAGAGATAAAAAATCCATTTTTATACTCTACCTTATGAAAAACTGGCACCTGAACCCCGACAATTCCACCCAGCCGGCTAAACCCATGTTGTGAGTGTTTAGCTATATTACTGGAATTTGACTACATTGGACCAGCCGTCAATGTCAAGAACAATTTTTAGTTCAGCTATTTTCTCAGGTTTGAGTCTTACTGATAGCTATAGATTCCTTTTGATTCTGAATTATTTGCATGAATTCATCACAGCCCCTCACTTGGAGCTGTGAAAAATCTGATGTCTGAAAATTGTTTTTTAACGTCAGTGGATTCGACAGATGCCCATAAACATAAGAAGTATTTGCGATTGCAATCTAGACACAAAATTTTTGAATTTAAATTTTTTGTGTTTTGGCTTATCTTTGCACCTTATATATTTACAAAAATCTCAGAAACGGTTATACTTTTTTTGAGTTCAGGAATTTTTGTATCTGTAGCTATTTAGACATCTTTTTCAATTAGTATTACCAAGATGGAGTGTTCAGGAAACATCCAACAAATTTGAGGTATCTTGGTAATCATTACGATTCAATATTAATGGAAAATAAATCCATTTGACACTTGATTTCGGTTTGCCTTGTGGTTGAATATAGGTGGCCGTCTACAAAATTATTCGAAGGGCACCGATGTATGACCTTGCTGTTCAGGAAACATCCAACAAATTTGAGGTATCTTGGTAATCATTACGATTCAATATTAATGGAAAATAAATCCATTTGACACTTGATTTCGGTTTGCCTTGTGGTTGAATATAGGTGGCCGTCTACAAAATTATTCGAAGGGCACCGATGTATAATCTTGCAGACGGATCGAGGAGATTTTGACAATGTAAATTTCCACCGAGTTACAGTGACTTTCCATGTTAGGCAACTAGAAGGTAAAACAAGGCCTGAATTTTCCAGAATATTACATGCAACAACGAGAAAGGTTTCAGTGAAGCAGGCCAAACTTCACATTAATGTTCAAAACCTTCAGACAGTTCTCCTCAAACTGTCACATTTTGTCGCATAGAGACAACAACACCGTCAACGCGCAGATCAACCGGATGTCTGGAATGAAGCACCCAAACCTCAACGGACTGGCTGGTGATTTTTGGAAGTGGTGTGAAGAATTAAGCATAATGATATTCAGGAACTTGAGTTTTCTAGTGGAGAATATATATGTATATGTGTGTATATATGTATGTATGTATATGTGTATATATATATATATATATATATATATATATATATATATATATATATATATATATATATATATATATATATATATGTATGTGTTTATGTGTATATATGTGTGTATATGTATATAAAATAATCAACTAGTGATGTTCGTCTCATAAATAAATTCGAACTATGAGTTTATAGCAGATCAAAGTCCATGATGTGTCACCTTCGGAATGCAATATCGAGAATACGCCTTCCAAGAGCGGGCCAAAAATTTCGATAACCTGAAGTTGATCTGTTTACTAACTACTCTAACACATAGGGTAAAACATTTTTATCCTTACAGCCAAACCCCATAAGTTATGCAACTGATGCATTACATTAACTTGGTCTGACACAAACATTTGTGTTTTCCCAATCATCCCACTTCCACATTTTCCTAGAATATTGAAAATGATCGAAGGGGACAAAGTAACATGTTTTGTGTTTCTGTTATCGCAGTCCCAAACTTGGTTTCCACAAATTGATATCAATTTTGAATTCCATTTTATTGTATTTTGAACCACAATATATAATTTTTTCTGTTTCGTTTAAGCACCTACATCCACTGTGGTGCCATCTTTCCCTGGGTGAACCGATTTTGTCTGGCATCCATTTTCCAGGAGAAAACTGAGGGGTGAACCTTCAGCGATTCTGATGGCATCACTCATTGCAAATACGATGAAACCATACTATTTATTTTCGTCTCATTGGTGGATATTTGGGAAGGAGATGTGGATAAGGTAGATCGCCCATGGGTGCAGCTAGGTAAAACTTATTGTACTAGAAAATTACATAGATCAGCTTGAAATCTGATATCTCATGCATGTAACTATGATACAATGGAAATGTTTTAGAGGGGTATTTTCAAAATACGATCCACTTTTTTCCCGATATGAGAAAATCTGGGACCCTTACGAAGTGTTGACCAAATAAGAAAAATCGGAAAACCTCATTTTGAAAAATATTTCACAAACTTATTGTTATGGTTGCTCTAAAGCTTGCTAAAGCGTAAAAAAAATGATTCAAAATCAGAATGAGTAGCATTTTTATTGTATGATCAGTACAGAAAAAAAAAAAACGTTTACCGGTTGACGAGTGTCGCCCTTCAGAGGTCGAATCTTCCGCAGAAAATGTATTGACGAGGCCTCTTGCCTCTTGGCGTGTGAGTCCCTGCACGGAAGCTCGATGGGAAGTTGAACTCGAGTCTTCCGCTTGAGGGGCAGACGTGCTTGTCTCTTCACTGCCGAGAACCAAATTATCCACAGAAGACCAAGAGAGCAACAAATACAAACATGTATATTTTTTTACACCATTTTCCACGGTGAAACGTGAATTGTGTATGACATCCACGATTATCAATTAAAAAACCGCACACATTCAATAAGTTTTTTTTTCTCATTTTTACTCATAAAAATCACCCAGCTACACCTCAGCACAAGACATGCTGCCATTTCTGCGGCCAACCAAATCGATATGAGCACGGACACCATACGATCAAATGAAGGCTGGTCCGAAAAATAAAATACTTTTGGTAAATTCTACATAGACCAGTAATTACAAATGGTACATTTGCGGATTACCTCCGCAATTTCATTAAACGAGTGTGAGTTTTCTGGTTATTTGAGTTTTGCAACATTATATTGTATTAGCATTCAAATACTGTCTGTATCAAATTCTTAGTTTATAGTGGTGAATCAAATGACATAAACAGTTCATTTAGACTACTTCATTAGTATGAGATCAGTCTGAATAAAATTTTGATCGCCTTTTAATAATTCTTTGAACATCTACAAGGTTATCTATTCGGATGGGACCAACCGAAGTATAATTGAGGATTAAACGACTTACCTGAAGGAAGTTCAATCCAAATTATACGAGGTTGGTCACATCCGAATAGAGAGACACCCACCCATCTCAACAAAAAAAAAAAAAAATAATCCAATATATTATTTTTTCTGTCATCCCGACCCAAAAAGGCGATATCATCGCAAGGTATATTGACGGATATTCGGGTGAGAACTCGTGAGATAGGGGCATCGTGAATCATTCTTTCTTTCAACTTGCGCATTTCAGTCATAGAGGTACTACTACAAGGTGATCTATTCGAATGTGACTAACCTCGTATAATTTGGATTGAACTTCCTTCAGGTAAGTCGTTTAATCCTCAATTATATTATTGAGTTTTTAATTCAGGTAGTATATTGGCATAATGCTGCAATATAGATATGCCAGCTCTGATATTGCTCAAATATTGTACTCGCACTGAAACCGGAATTTTTTCTAATCGTGATTTTCGAATCACAATCTACGAGTAGTAGGTATTATGATTCCAACAGTGATAGCATATCGTTTTCAAACTGATATATTGGTAATACATCATCGATTATGAACTATTATCAAAATAATGTAGAATGAAAAAAATTACTATGTTGTTTATCAGGTAGAAGAAGCCTATCATTCTTGGATGACTGTGAAGATTGCTGAGTGGGTTTCCGAGGTGAACATACTATTTTTCCGCAAATCGTTTGAAATTCGACAGATATAAATCAATTTCGACGAAATCGCGAATAATTTTATTCTCAAATGAATGGTGCCTCGAACTTCGCAATAAAATTACTTGGGTTACTATAGAAACTGTTTTCAATCATTCATGTAGAACACTATCACCTGTAAGGCAATATCCAATATCTTCCCTAACAGTAAGGAAATCTTGATTTTTTTTCAAGAAATTTTCTTTGGAATGTCAAAATTTCCTAGCGATTCGCGGAAAATATATTTTTCGTAAAGAAAGCATAATGATTTTTTACAATGTGGTGTTGTCTCAAACATAACTTGAAGTCACCACATCTAGAACATGTGACTCCTAAATAATTAAATCGTCACCAACATAGGAAATATCACACAATAAAGCAAAAATGAAGAGTTATTTGTAAAATATCTCACTCACCAGGATAATATTCCATTCAGCCCACTTGTTTCGCCTAGGGAAAATTATTTCCTGAGCTCTTGAGTGGAATAAATCGTGGAGCACTTTCGTAGATATTGTAATTTTTAATTTTTCTTTTTTTTCATTTGGAGGAAGAGAAAGTCAAAAAATAGTTTCCCAATCACCAAACAACTTATTTGGATCAAATGAACTTTACACCATATCACACAAAAATTTTAGATTTGGACTGATCTAAAATATTTCTACTGGCAAAAGTATATTACAGTTTCCTGTATGATTTCCACTTACAATGGATTTACAAACCGCGACACGTGTTTCGCTATTACAATAGCTTCTTCAAGCAAGATAAATTGCTCGATGAAAATTCGATTGGGTTCTGAAGAGTGGAAGAAATGAATATTTCATCTCTGAATGTATGACATTTGGATCAACCCACGAGGCCTCAATGAAATCGTGATTCAGTGACACTTGAATCTTGATATTTCAATCATTCAATTTTAATTGACCATCGGCCATTACTGGTGGTGAATTCGACAAAGAGCTATTTCTGTTATCATTCGGTGTCCCTCCCTCCCATTAAATGTGACTCGAGTCGAAGGAATGAGATAAGGACGCTGCCCTACATTTGTGATTTGTTGTAATTATGGTGGTTGAACAGGAAGTCTTTTGTGGTCTAACAAGAATTATATATCTTACACAGGAGTACTAATGAACAGCTGGAGACAAATTGGATAGCAATGATTTATAATTTCATTCTCCAGCAAGTTCTAATTATCAATTGAACTTATAATTTTCCTATTGAGACTCAATTAATTCATTTGTTTATGAGCTGCCAAGCCCCGAATGAGAGTAAATTTTATTCTTTGCAAAATCTTATCTGAACAGATTTCTTTCAAAGATGATGAAAAATAATACATAATATTCTCACAAGAGATTTCTAACCAATATCCAAGTGGCACACATATTAGACTAATATTACATTGGGAATAGAAAAAATGTGAACATTTGGCTAGAATGGATCAATATTCTAAAACAATATGAGAATATTGAGAAACATTATTATTTTTGTAGAGAGAAATACATTTTGGGGAAGTGATTTTTGGCTTTCTTGTCAATTCAAAAATAATATAAAACTTCTCTAAGAGAAGTAACACCGAATATTCAACAAACACTCTTTGTATATATGTGTAAATCATTTATAGATGCTCAATCAAAATTATCTTATAATATACCAAACACCATCTAATTTGTTCCGTAGTTTTCTAGGTATTGTAACCTACAAAAATCTGAAAAAATTAGAATTAATATTTGAATCTTTACAAGTGTAGAAGGGCAGATTTTCAATCTACCCCGAAAAGTTGCTGCGTCTACTGTTAACGTTTCGGAAAATAAATCCGTTTCCGTTTTCAAAACTGATACGCAAATTTCTGTACAAATCCCAATATATCTTGTAGGTAATCTTGGTAATTGACATTTGTCAAATATTTTCAATTTGACATAAAGTTTTGCCCTTCAGGATAGGTGGTTCTAAATTATCAGAACACATTCTTACTGTCGATGGAGATTACACAGTAGAATGGAATGACATTAAAATTATGACGAAAGAGAGCAATGGCAGGAAACGAAAATTAAAAGAATCTGCTTTCATCATGCTGTCTGGTGAAGAATGCATATCTATGAGTTCGCTTGATATGGATCGCGGATGGCTACCTCTCCTGAAGGACAAAACTCTATGTCAAATTGAAAAAATTTGACAAATGTCAGGAATTTGCGTGTCAGTTTTGAAAACGGAAGCGGATTTAGTTTCCGAAACGTTAACGATAACTATTCTCATATATATATATATATATATATATATATATATATATATATATATATATGCAAGATGAATTTTTCTGGGTTTTTATCCGTTAGGTATCTTCTGATTTGTTCGACGTTTCGAATTCCATTTTGAATTCATTCTCAAGAACTGTGAGACGAATATCTGTCCATACCGTCCTGGTCAATCACTCCCCTTACGAAGCAACCAAGCAAGAGCAAGCAAAGACTTCGATTGTCTGTTCTCCACGGAAACTGGTATTTACAGAGAACAGACAATTGAAGTCTTTGCTTGCTCTTGCTTGGTTGCTTCGTAAGGGAAGTGATTGACCAGGAAGGTATGGACAGATATTCGTCTCACAGTTCTTGAGAATGAATTCAAAATGGAATTCGAAACGTCGAACAAATCAGAAGATACCTAACGGATAAAAACCCAGAAAAATTCATCTTGCATATCGAAGATCCGTGAAAACATCAATTTCTACATAGATTGAAAAAATTTGACAAATGTCAATTACCAAGATTACCTATAAGATATATTGGGATTTGTACAGGAATTTGCGTGTCAGTTTTGAGAACGGAAGCGGATTTAGTTTCCGAAACGTTAACGATAACTATTCTCATATATATATATATATATATATATATATATATATATATATATATATATATATATGTAAATATATATATATATATATATATAACTAATATATATATATATATATATATATATATATATATACATATATATATATATATATATATTAGTTCTTATAATTTTTTTGAGTTATTGAGTTTTACGAGAAGTTGCTGAATAATTGGACTTGTTCTGTCCAGAAAGAACTGTTTCTCAATAGACGCAGCAACTTTTCGAGGTAGATTGAAGATCTGCCCTTCTACACTTGTATATATTCAAATATTAATTCTTATTTTTTCAGATTACAATACCCAGAAAAGTACGGAACAAATATCGATCGACCACAAAATAATGACGTTCGAACAGTACCATCTAATTCTTTCAAAGTCCTTCAGCAAGTTGGCCTTGTTTCTAACTCCCTACGCCATACTTCAGGAGCAGCATGGTTATTCGTGGACCCGTCAACCACGAAACCATTCACGAAAAGTAAGAAAGGGATCTAAACCAGCTACCTTGCATTTCTACAAAAATAGATAAAGTAACATTTCAATTCATACAACTAATGTCATCTCGTTGATTGTCAGTCTCACATTCGAAAGTATTGTTCGTGATATATCGCAATTTGACCTCAAAAATGTATTCACTCAACCTCACTCACATCTACTAACCGATTGAAAATCCTGGGGTACCGTAAGGCTTGAACTCACTATCTCTAGCTTTTGAATTTCTATCTACTTGATTCAATTCTCATTTGCTCGTAATACGAAAAAGTGAGTTCTATATTACTCAGTGACTGTTGTGCCAAATAGGCAGGAAAGTAGCTCTTTTAGATCGACTCTTACTGCCTTTTTGTGAATGAATCAAACGCCACTGGATCATCTACACGTACCAACAGAGTGTATTTGTATTTTTTTTATTCTAATCCTTCCACAAAAATACAATACTCAAGTTGCTTTTCTGTCACATATTCTGTACTGAAAAGTTTTCGGCAAGGAAAACTTTGAAAAAGATATGATAGTAATTGAAAGAAAATAACATTGAATGTGATAAACGATGAGTTTGCTGCAGATCAGAGTAGAAGGTAGAGTTTTCATTATAATAAAAATCCAACAATTTGAGTGTGAACCTCTTCATTTATTTCTCTTTGTGATACATTGCAATATATTTAAAAATTTTACATATCATATGTGAAACTATTTCCAAGAACTCTACCTTGGGCAAGAGAGTACTGCATATTCTTGAACTTCGACTGAGCTGAGCTAAATAAGTTAAAATAAAAGTGAGAAACTGCAAAGAGAGGAGAGTAGCTATCTGCCAGGGCAATCTGTATTTTAAAAATTTTCATTGAATATCCAATTCTAGAAATTCTATAAACAACAGCAATCATTTTTCAACAATAACAGATAACAACAGTTGCCAGCACCAAATAGGAGCAGTAACATTCTTGAAAAAGCCAACTGAGATGTTGGCGAAATGTCGAATTTCAAGTATAGGTCCTGATACAGTGAGGTTGCAATCAAATATATATCCTGATCAAAAGAGGATCGACTGATCTTCAAGCTCACAACAAAAAGGTAATCAATGTTCCCACTGTACAGCTATATTTTACCAAAAATATATAACTGATTCCCAAAATTTCTTGTTCAGAGCTTATCACCCAACCATCGAATCTGTCACGTGAAAAATGGATTTCAATTCTTAAATCTTAAAATTGGATCATCATTGGTAGAAGATCGTTAATTTGTAAATTATGCAAGTTTCACTTTAGTCTCTATTGAACATCAATATAAATAATATTGGATATATAGTAACTATTCCGAATGCAATATATATATACATATATATATATATATATATTATATTAGAGCAATAGCTGACCAGAAGGACGTGTATCGTCTAGAAGGAACTGTCTTCAATTAACGTAACAAATCAGGGTAGTTCGAAAATGTGCCCTTTCACACTTGAATACACAATTTCTTCAGATTGTGGTCAATTAACAACCCAAAAAAAATCACCACAAAATAATGACTTTCAAACTGTTGTGTTGAAATCCTTTTCTATTAGGAAATTCAATTGGCAATTATCAAATTGGAATTTCAAGTATCGGCCAGTTTCATTCGGTTTCAAGAATCACGACAATATTTTCACACAGAAAGAAATTGACTCATCATGACATTTTATTCCACTGGAAAGAACCCCTGGAGATCTAGAAATCAGGCATTTAATGTGGATATAACGCTGAACATCCAGTATGATACTCTCACGTTTTATATGAGTAATAATATAAATGATATCTGTAATATTAAATTTGCCAACTCAGTATTATGGCACATTATTCGAAAACGTTATTACCCCAGTAAAATTTATGGTTATTTCAAATTAGGTGATAACTACTGTGAAGTCTTAATGTACTTGATTCATGAGATATCTATAAAGACATGTATGAAAAAAATTACGAAATTCAACTTGAAGAAGTCGATGTGTACTAGAACCGGTAATTCGTAGTTATCTCCCGCAATTTATGACGTATTGTTTCTGAGTTACACCCGCAGATGCTGAAGATTGATGCTTTCCCTGAACTGTTCAAATTTTTTGGCGATATAGATTTTATCACAACGACAAAAACAATAGCAAGTGGTGATTAACAAATTCTTTTGAATCCGAGCATGGCACAAGGAGATAATGAACTAGGACAGCTTGGATTTCAGTCAAAAAGATTGTTCTAATTTGTTAAAAATTATTCGTTCCGTTAACCAGCTGTCGTCTTCAACCCTCAGAAGTCGAAACTTGGGCGAGTAATCGAATAACGAGGCCTCACCTCTTAACGTGCGATTGAACCCCGGTCTTCTGATTGAAAGGCGGATATGCTAATTTCTACATTATCGAGACCCGGAAAGGGCATAATGTGAAATATTCCTTGTCATGAAACAAAAAACTTGCCTTCGATCTCGAACGAATGTTACATGAAAGAATAGGATCATGAAACGTTGAAATAATATTATATGAACAACTATTGGTGTAATGAAGAACACTGTGACAACTTCGTGTCTTCGGGGCATGGCCCAGCTCTTCAGGTTGACTGTCAGTCATTCGATATCTGAAGTTAACGGCGAGCGCGGTTAATACTTGGATGGGTGACCATGCAAGGAAATACCGTGTCGAAAGCCCGTACAGCTGCAGCGAAATAGCATATCATAGCTCGCAGACAATATATCAATGAGCACAAGATATATTGAGGATATGCCGTCCTTCAGAGGGGACGTAAAGCCGTCGGTCCCGAGTCATGGATGTTGGGCTCGTTAAAGATCCCTACCTCTGGTTGGAATACCGGAGGGTTCGGCAAAATTTCCGGTTGGGGGAAGTGTGCTCACCGGCGTCGGTGATTGGCCTTGGTAGCGGAAATAGGCCGACGTTAAATGAAGAAATTAAAAAAAAACTTCGTGTCTTCCACCAATGCCGTTCTTCAGAATTTATCCAATCGGTCGAGGAAAACTTGTGTTTCTTAAGGATCGTTTATTGTAAGAACGGCGAGCTGTGTAATAGGTTGATCGTTTTCCGGCTGAATCAAACAAATTCAGAGAGTTTCGGTTTCGGTTTGCCATCAACATAAAATCGATGACTTCGCATGATTGTAGTTATTTTTAGCACTACTGTGTTATGCGAAAAAAAAAAGCCAGCCAGAAACCTACTGTATAGGTATTTGAGAATGGTCTGAAAAAATTGTTCAAAACATGATTTGATTTACCGCCAGCCTTCAAGTAGGCCCACCGACTATGTGGAATGTGTTTACATTTTTCTTTTACGAGAAATGGGAATTCGGTTTGCTTCTGGTATACCTCGTCCATGGCATCAGCTTTGTTCGAGGCGTAGACACTATGAAGGATATTCGATTTTTGATAAGTTTATGTTGATAATGGCAATAACTTGTAATGAAGGGTGCCAAATAGCCCGAAACCGGTTTACAAGTGTGACGTCTCAATAATTGAAAATGATTCCGGCATTTGTATCGCCAAAAGCAAATGCAGTATTTTTTTTTGTGAAGAAACCTGCAACGTCTTTCGTGGTATTATCTAGGAGAGTAGTTGTTTTTTGTTGAGTGTCAGCCGGAAACCTACTGTGTACATAGTGAGTGATTTGATGGAAATGGTATATAAACATCTGAATCAGTTCTGAAATTCATGTCTATCATCTTTGGGCATTGTTTGGAGGGAAAAATGCCAGGTTATCTTAAATGTTCCAAAAAAAAGTATTGAAGAATGAAATGTGACGAGTAGGTAATTGAGTTATTTTCAACTGCAAAATAAACCAGTGGAAATTTGTCGTGCAGTGGAGGAATTTCAAAGCAAAATATCTCTGAAATTGAAAGAGAGTTATTTCACAGAAATATTTATAGAGCAAGCTGTATTGAATTTTCGTTTCGAGACATCCATCGAATCCTGGGATGAAACATGAAATGATTTGTCGATGCATATAAGCTGTATGTTAGAATTTGACGAGCCGTATTATGTCAGCGATTTAGCCTGCTGGTGAGGACGTTGGCCAATCATTTCCTGTTCGAATTGACATTTCTATTTTTCTTTCATTAAAATTGATCTATTTGTTGACTTGTGATAGCTGCAATAGATATCTTCATAAAAAATGTTCCGAGCTTAGTGCTTCAGAAATCAGGGTGATGGAACTGAAAGGTGCCAGAAAATTGAAGTTTCATTGTGATGATTGCGAAAGAGGTTTGTCCCTAGTTCCTAAACTACTGAAGGAGGTTGATGACCTCAAGAGTCTTCTTGAGGAACTGACGTCTGAAGTAACAGGTCTCAAGAATGAAAACCCGCCGTCTTCCTCAGGTAAAACTGATTCTGAAGAATCTCTTCTCACCGAACTTCATGAACGTATGCGTCGATCCAACAACGTTCTTTTATTCAATGTCCCAGATTCAGGTAATGACATGCAAACGATCAACGATCTTTTCAAAAAACTTTCGAGCGAACCTATCCCTGTTAAATCCGCTATCAGGTTTGGCAAGAAGAATAAATTAGGTCACCGGACTCTCAAGGTTACTCTTCCAAGCAATTACGACGTTCAAACCGTGCTGAATAAAAGATCAAACTTGAAGGGTACCAACATTTTTGTTTCGAATCACCTAACCCAAAAACAAAGGGACTGCGAAATGAAAGTGAAAAATGAACTTAAAACAAGGCTTTCAAACGGCGAAGTAGATCTGAAGCTGAAATACTTCAATGGTGTCCCTAAAATCATCAGTTCAAAAAACTAACGCACACCAGTAACACTGCTCCCAAAATTTCAGTGTATTATCAGAATGTCCGAGGTCTCCGAACAAAGCTGCATACAATCAGGGATCGTATCCAAGGTTGCAACTATGGGGTAATAATATTTACAGAAACGTGGTTGAACAGTGATATATTCGATGCTGAACTTAATTTACCTGATTACAAGGTTTATAGAAAGGACAGATCTATTCTAACCAGTACTGCTTCAAGAGGGGGCGGAGTTCTTATGGCAGTGAATAAACGCTATGATAGCAAACAGCTATATTCTACCCCTGAAATCGAGCAAATATTTGTTTCTCTTTCAATAGGCACCGAAAATATCGTCATAGGAACTGTATATCTACTTCCAAAAACTGCTGCTGAAAAATATTTAACATTCAGTGAAAACGTTGATAACCTAATTGACCAGTTACATCCTACTCAACTGTGCATTACAGGCGATTTTAATCTTCCACATGCTTCTTGGGCTCAGGATAACTTCAGTTCATCAGCAATCCCTAACAACCCGGCCTCTGCAAATGAATCCATCGCCATTGAAATCATTTCCAACATGAGTTGCTATCACAATTTATTTCAAATCAACAATAACTACAACAATACTAATTCTTTACTAGACCTGATCATGGTCCATGATGCGAATGGTTCCGTCAGCTTAGCGGATGATATTCTTATAAACCCTGATGGCTACCATCCACCACTTAGCTTGGAGTTATCCATAAAAGATCAAAGTATTAATGAGTTATCCTCTGTCGGATATTATAGAGACTTCAAATCGGCAAACTACACCTCCATTAGACAACTATTGGATCAAGTCTGCTGGGATCAACTACTTAATAACCAACCTCTAGAAAACATGGTAAATATTCTTTACGACATACTTTACATTGCCATCGATCTTTTTGTACCTCTAAAGAAGTATTCGTCTAAGAAATTTCCACTGTGGTATTCGGCCGAGTTGAAATCCTGCATAATCGAAAAGAAAAAAGCACACCGGAGCTACAAGTCATCTAATAGCCCTCACGAGTATCTTGTATTTTCGAGACTTAGAACACTTGCCCAATCCCTTTCAAGAAGAGACTACAAGAATTACATCAAATCGACAGAGGAAGCTATTTCTATTAACACCAAGGAGTTCTGGCGCTTTGCTAACAACAACAGAAAGATCAGAGGAATTCCTTCAGAGCTGACGTATAATGACAAGTCTAGCTCGTCGGGTGATGAAATTGCCAACTTATTTGCAGAATATTTTTCGTCGGTTTATACTAATGAGGTCAGAGTTACTTTCAATTTTACTGGTCAAAATTCCATTTTAAATTTATCCACCTGTCCTATATCTATTTCAGATGTATATTTAAAACTCAGCTCCTTATGCCCTTTCAAAGGACCAGGACCAGATGGTATACCTCCAAGCCTCTTGAGATACTGTAGCTTTAATTTGGCATGACCTCTATTCCTCATTTTCAATCACTCTTTATCAACAGGATCTTTTCCGGATTTCTGGAAAGCAAGCTATCTTATACCCTTATTTAAATCTGGAGACAAAAATTTGGTGAAGAACTACAGGCCAATTAGTATATTGAGCGCTATACCTAAACTTTTCGAATCTATTTTGTGCGACTTTTTGACAGCTTCCTTCAATAGTTCTCTTATCGATGAACAGTTTGGATTTCGATCAAGCAAATCAACTGAACTGAACTTAGTTTCTTATAATGATTTCCTAACAAAGGCCTTGGACCGTGGAATGCAAGTGGACTCCATATATACAGATTTCTCTAAGGCTTTTGACAGAGTCAACCACAACATCCTTCTCCTAAAGCTCAAGCAGGTAGGTCTCAATGGTTCGCTCCTTGACTGGTTGAAAAGTTATTTATCCAACCGCAAACAAATTGTTAAGGTCTATGGATATATGTCCAAGGAAGTGGATGTTCCCTCGGGGGTTTCCCAAGGATCTCATCTAGGACCTCTATTATTCAATATATTCATAAACGATATACATCAATCATTTACCCATTCTAAGTTCTTTTTATTTGCTGACGACTTAAAGCTATATTCTGTCATTAGTGACAACACTGATTGCCAAAATCTCCAGACAGATTTAGATAAATTAATAGATTGGTGCGCCAACAATTGCATGGATCTGAATGCTGCCAAATGCTATACCATTTCCTTTAGCCGCTCAAGAAATCCGATCTCTTATTCATACAGAATCAATGACTCTGCCATCCAAAAGGCCCAGACTATCAGGGATCTAGGCGTACTTTTTGATTCAGAGCTCACCTTTAATGCCCACATTTCCAATATTACATCAAAAGCCTTCAAGATGTTAGGATTTGTTAAAAGAACCTCCAGAGATTTCACAGATATAAAGTCCATCAAAATATTATATTGCTCATTAGTCAGACCTCATCTGGAATATGCAGCATGCGTTTGGTCTCCGATTTATAATAACTCAATTTATAAAATTGAAAATATTCAACATGCCTTTCTACGATACATTGCCTTCAAGGAACAGCGGAATGAATACACCTACAAAACTCTTGAGAAGGAGGTTAACATCAAAAGTCTGTGTTCTCGTCGTAAAGAAAGCGATCTCAAAATGTTGTATAAAATCATGCACTCTGTTCACTCCTGCCCCGAGCTTCTTAGGAATATAAATCTTTATGTTTCACCAAGATCAACACGTTCACAAAATTCCTTCCATATTTCCTCTTATAGAACAAATGTGGCAGGTAACTCCTTTATAATTATAGCATCTAGGTTGGCAAATTCATTCTCTGAAGAGCTGGACTTTTTTGCGGACATTAAGAAGTTTGAATCTATGTTAAAAACTGTTATTTATAATATGTGACACACTGTTATGCTATTTCTTTTTTGTACTTTATTTGTCTTATATTTACATTTTTTTCTGTGATATTAGGCTGTGATGTTATCATTTGAATTTTGTATACTTTAATGAGCTCAAGCTCGTAAATAAATAAATATTTCACGGAAATTGTCATTCAATTCAATAGAACTATCGATAATTTTGATTCAGATTATATCTACTAAACGTTATTGATTTCAGTTTCAGATAGTTCCGGCATGAAATCTTCTCACCAATCCTTCAATTTATTCCGGTAATATTTTTGAAGTTGCGATTTTCTTAGAAAATATTTGCGACTCAAAAACATTGTGGGGAATAATAATTCATTTTACAGCAAGATTATGGGGGAATTTATCCGAGTTAATCTAGAGACTTCCAACATATTCCGGTATGTTTAATGAATACGGGCACGAAGACATGCCTCTGGGACGGGCTCGAATTAACATTTTTTCCTTTCAGTAATGCTGGAATTCATTGGTATTTATATGATCATCACGATAAATAGTAATGTTAGTTCAAGTATCGGCCAATTCCCAGTGTAATGTCGCCAGTTAGATGATCACAGATATGTTTTCTACAGTGCAACACAACTTTATGGACATCTTGTATATAAACCTTCTAAATTCATTCATTTTCCATCAGCCTAACCCTTATCGAAAAACATAATTCAATTAGCCACTCCAGACACTTTCAACAACGCTCGAATCGAGTCCATGTATTTTTCTCTGGCAATTTATGAGTAGGATTCCTTGTTTCCTTCATTTTTTATGACCCTTCCTACCTTTCATATTTCATGACGTATAATGGGATAGGGGTGCTACGAAACGGATACATGTGGTAAATTGCTAAAATCGCAACCGCAATATCTCATGAAAAATATGCGAATGAAATTTGAACTCCGAGTGCTAATGCCACGATGTGATGCGACGTTAGCTTTGCGATTGTTCGTTTTGTTGTAATTCTAGAAATAACCGAGTGAGAAACGGATATCATAATTGATCTCGCTATTTTTGTTCAGTCTTTATCAAATCTGATATAAAAAGTATCAAGGATGGTAAGAACATATTTCCGATCGAAGACAATTTTTCGAAATCGGTAGTCTTCAAAGTCATCAATGTTCGTGACGGTTGTAACGGTTTTCTCACGATTTTTTTTTCATATGCAGATTCGCACGAAAGGGGAGCCCTGTAATGTTCTAAGAACACCGCGTGAAAGGAACAGGAGATACGAATTAACATTCACTTTGAATTTCTGAAGTTTGTAAGCCTCAGGAAAAACCTCTTTCGGCAAGGAGTTCCAAAGCTCAGCTGTTCTATTGGAAAAAGATTCCCTAAGCAAGAGAGGTTCGACAGGTTTTCAAGTTCATAACAAAGGGGTGGGAATTCTGTACTCGTCGAGTTATCTGTGTAGATATTGCCACGGGGGGAACGATTGTTAACAATTCGGAAGAGCATCGCCCGTGAAAGTATCTATAGAAGAGAGACAAGTCTCCGACCCTTCTACGATGTTCCAATGAAGTGAGCGAGTCTGTGAGCGAAGAATCACCAACAAGACAAATTGCCTTTCTCTGAATAGAATCGAGAAGCCTCAATGAATGTTTTGGTGCCGAACTCCACACATGAGAACTGTATTCCATGACAGGTCGTATCTGAGCCTTATAGAGCATTAGAAGCTGACGAGAAGTGAAATATTTCTTCGCACGAAATAGAAATCCAAGTTACTGGGAAGCACTTTTAGCGATCCTAGCATTCTTTCGAATAACAAACCTGGATCGAGAAAATTGGAAGAGAGATGTCCACATTACACATATATTTTTCCTTATATATAAATTCGAGCAGAATCTTGATCATCATTTTAATTTTCACTTTTGCTTTCACTGGATATTGAATGCTCAATAAGCTAGAAATACGCAGTCACGTCATACATGCATTTGTAATGAGAACGATGAAATGTCTTAAGATTTGGTGGCCAGATAGCTTCATAGCAATGTACTGAAAAGTCTTTCTTTGGAATTCGAACGGTTGAATTATTGGTTATAATTGAACGAGTGCATAAAAATTACCGATAATTTTGCAAAAAAGCGTGATATCTTTAAATTTCAAGTTAGGACGAGGGCTCTTTTACAAAATATGAAAATAAACGAATGCAATTTGTATAAGATATCACGCTTGAATGCAAAATTATCTGGTCATCTTTATGCACGAATGTAATTCATTGGAATATTTCACGAATAAAGAAATTCTCAAGGAAATGTTATTTTTTGTTCATTTATACTTTCCTGTATAGATTGTATGGAGCACTCACCAAAACGCGAAATGTTTTTCTATTTTTGAAGTCTATCTGACATTGATTTGTGTTGTTTACTGACGTCCAGCGATACGGTTCCAAATGTGTTGTTATGGTGACTTCATACAATGCAATTACCGCTGTAAGTTTTCGATGATTTCATTGCTCTTGTGGGACATTTTATATATGAGGGAAATATTCTTCTGAATTTGTTGCAGCGACTCCTTAAATCAAAATAGTGGGTAATGATAGATTGGATTTCCTTCAGAACAGATACTGTTTCTGCCCATTCTTTCTTTCTTCAAAACATCCATATTTTTTTCTGGTGTCACGTGCAGATATTGGAGCTCTGGAAGAGAAGCAAATATATAGAATTTGCAAAACTGAAATATCCTGTTTACGATGCAGAAAAACTCAAAGTCGTCTCCACAATTGAGTATCCTATCAGATGTTAGAACGGTGAAACCATTCGATCAGTACATGTTTCGAACCTATATAGGTTCATCATCAGCTGAATATACTTTAACATTTTACAATAAAAGGAGAGCAATATAACCAAGGTAATGTAGTGAATTACTCACAAGGAGAGGAAAATTTTAAATGGGAGAAGAAAATTGTCAAATGTTACTAAAGGTTAAATGGTCACAAGGACATATTGGAATATCAATAAAAAATGGTATATAGATTGAGTATGCAAAATAATGAAATTAAATATGAGAAGCTTGAAGCCAGTGGTTTATTCCAGCCCGGAAAAGATCTCTTTTCGCTCAGAGAGAATCATCTCGTGAGCTCTTCAATGGGAAATTGGATAAATTACAGAACACTATCACTAGAGACTCCAGTCGATTTCAAAATATTCAACTCGTCACAAGTCTGTAATCAGTTTTAATTGACATTTCGGTGACAACCAAATCAGCTATCGTTATAATGATGATTAGGAACTTGGGTATGTTTCGGGGGAGAATTAAGTTTGGGAAATTATTGTTTGACTTTCACACTATAATTATTTATCAAACAATATCAGGAAACGTGTCAGAAAATTTACATATTGCTGACACGTTTCAATTGAGTTACAATTGTATGATATCCCTTGAAGCGGAGAGGGAGATATATTAATTTACAAGGAGGACATCTTTTTGGGAAGGTCTCTCAATGATTTATTCATTAGCAAATCGGATAAGCTGCTTCCTACCTACTAGTAGTTCTATTTCGTGTTTGAAACGCAAAATAGAACTCAGGAGCTTCATAGTCAAATTCAAAAAATGAAAACTTCTCCAATGGGTCTCACAAGACACGCTCTAACATATAAATAAAGAGTGAAGACAGAGTTAATTTTTCATCATAAAGGATTTACAATGGTACCGTTTTGTGTGATTTTCAACCATTTCCGGTTGAAATTTAAGAGGTGGGAACGTTTTATGACCGGCCTGTATAGTTATTGTAATAATTGTGATTCCAATGTAATAGAAGGTATCATTCATAAAGTCAAACACTGTACTAGAGCGAAAGATTGTTTTCGAAAAACGACTATAATTATTACAAGAGCATTCAATTCCTCCATAGACAATTGCTCTGATTTATTAGACCTTTTGAACGTTCGAAATACTAACCAAAAATTTATCAATACTCATCTGTGGTATTTATATGATCTGTCAATTATAAAGAAATTGAGTGAAGTTTTCAAGTTATAAGTTTTTATAGAAATGTGAAAATTTTTCTCAAAATATCTTTATAGTTTTCAAAATGTAAATATGTTCAGAAGATTATTTTTACCTGTATTCATACCTTTTTAGTTTTAACCTCTTTTCTAGCTCAGACGGACGCCAATGAACATGATGAATTCCTTCTCTGCGGTGTGGTTTCTCTGGACTGCAGGGCTGTTTCTTGATGTCATGTATTTTGTGAGAGAGAAAGAGAGAAGCAAATAAAATAATTTCAAAATCCCATCTAGTACCAATTTTTTTTTCAATTTCAGTACCTTTTTTTCTTGAGAATCAGAAATTCAACTATATTATTGTTTGATCTTGGAATTTCCTTATATTTGAAATCCCTGATCTAGGAGAAACCCAACTTATCTGATTACATCTACTAAAAACCATATATAGTGAAAAATTGGAACAATAATTCTGCTCAGTGCAGTTCTGAAAGAATGTTCGTACTTACAACGAACAAATCATTTCAACCAAAAATGTTTTTGCTTCGCGGTGAAATAGTCTATTGGTTATGTTTACTGATATGGGATTGAAATTGAAGTTCAGGAGGTCGAAAATAGGAATAATATACACTCAGGAATGAGAAGTTCAGAGGGAATAGTTCACCTGGACATGAGTTGGTTTCGTGAAGCCGGGATATCAGCTATCTTACAGGAACTTGGAAGTAGTATTAGCTAGTATGTGGTAGTTTTTTCTTTCTTCTTTCACGGCTCTCATTACTGGCTAGAATATCATCAGGTTTCTTTCAGGTTTTTCTGTTTCTAAATCTCAAAATCTTTTCGGCTTCTCGTAAAATTTTTCGAGTACCTTCTTGTTGATTCTCCACACCGTTGCTATGGTCCCGTTTTTCTCTAACGAATTTTTTTACAAACCACTACTTATCATTTCATTTTCACCTAATCCTATGTACAATTGATCATGATATATATTAAATTCTGATTCCTAGAAAAGGTTTCTAATGGTATATCAACTTTTTATCATTTTCCATTCATTTCTGTCAATAATATTTCAAATTGATTTTGTCATTCATAATTTGTGTTTTGTTTTGATGTCTAGTCAGTGAAATTCAATGTACAGTTTGTTTTCATGTCAGTCTTGAGTTCTATTTTGTGTAAAGTGTTCTGTAAAATATTTTTCAGTAAAAATAATGATTAATAAGTAAGTATAGGTTGCCTAATGTGGAGCTGAATGTCTCGTCGTTTCCTCAGTCAGAAATCATACCGCAGCTGAGAAGTTCCTCAAATGGGATGTTGGATATTTGTTTTCATGGTTGATATTTTTGGTAAGCCGAAATGAGCTAGACATATTGTTGGTAACGCATTACTACTCCACATATTCATTCCTTTACATTTGATACTAATTATGTCGAATTCAGTGAGGTAATCTTTCTTTTTCATGAAGTATGAGTATCGTTTCATCACTCTCCTTCAAGTTATCACAAATCCAGAATTAAATTATCAACGATAATTTCATAAAACCTATTGCTTCGCAATGTTTTTCTCATAGAATAAGGGAAGGCAAACTTCGTTGTATACGCATATTATCAGAGTATTTCAAAACAAAGGAATATAATTCATTAATTCAAGAGCGGATTGAGTTATAACTTGCTGTAACTGAATACATTTCACCAGCTGTTTATAATATACGTGCCGAGTTATACCGCGAGCTGAAATATTCGCGAATTCAATTTTTCATATCCGATATTTCGCTGCTAATGAACCTCACGCATAACACAGCACCGCCGAAAAAATTAATTACAGCTCTTTTGTGGCATGTGATATATCGTTCCCGGAATGACCTGTGGCACAAAGAACCCATATTCAATCTATCTGATGCAGCACTCATAATGGTTACGTAACGTGCTTCATTCTCATAAATATATTTAAATTGGATCATGTCTAACAAATTAACAGTTGAAAATAACAGCCTTCTTTACATTTATGATTTATTAATTTCGATCCCCGAAACAAAACCGAAGCAGAAGGCTGCAATTCGACTGGACCTTCCTAATTATAGTCGTCGTTATGGACAATACTCCTTATTAATCAAACAATCATGATGTTGATAGATTTGATAGTGTATTGCTATAGGGTACGGTCCCAGAAATAGCTGAACGTCGAAAATGTACAATTAAAATATTTTCCGGTAATTAGTGGTATTGAATCACGAAGTGAACTGGGGCACATCGGGCAGTTGAATTTTCAGTCAGCCTAATTTAGTTATTAGGGGCTATTTATTTTTAATATTGTCTGTAATTCTAGAGGAAAAACGCAGAATATGATTAAACATGGTCATTTGTAAACATTATTAATTATTGTGATCACGAAAAAATGACTTTCAGATACAAAAAACAATATGAAATAATCATATGAGCCCGCAAAGTTCAAGATGGGAAGAATTATATTGGTGAAAGTATATCAGTGCAAGTACCTACGTGTTTCCAGTTTAACTTCTGGGTGCTGTAGCTCTGTTGTAGGACGTTTCACTTAAAAAATGGAATAACTAGAGTATTATGTCATGAGGGGGAATGAGGAAGAAAGTAAAATCGTGAAGAGGTTTGTTGAAGACCTCTAACATTTTTTCCGAGAAGCGCAATTTTCAGAGAGGGAAATAATATTAATTTCTGCTGGGGTTTGTATACTATTTTATTCCCAATCATTCTGAATAATTTCTCAATTTGAAAAAGAAATAATTGGTCATCAGATCATTTCCAACACATTCACATAAACAAATTTCATAATGCTCCCACAAATGTCAATATCAGGACCGGATTTGAATTTGATGCCCCCTGGGCACCGGAAAAAAATCCGCCCCAACACTGGAATTTTACTCAAACTTATAGTTTATATATTTTATTTTTCGAAATTATAATGACTATTTTATTGCAGAAACTTAATATGTTATATATTCCGAAAAAATATATAAGTATATGTTTTTTTTTCTAACAATTATAAATTTGGCACTAAAGGTGACTCATAATTACATTACATCAATTTTTCCCAGGCGGACGTGTCTGATTTTTTTAATCGCGAATTGTTTTATCGAACCTGTGGTTAGCATATCTGCCTGTCAAGCGGAAGGCCGGGGTTCGAATCCTCGCCGGGCTACCGTTCTAGGTAATCGCACGTTAAAAGGTAAGGCCTCGTTGATCCATTGCTCGCACAAGTTTCGACTTCTGAGGGTTGACGTCCGTTAGCTGGTTAACGAAAACGAACAATTTTAGAACAATTTTCAAAATGACTTAAATCTTCGCAATCTAAACGTTTGAGTTCGTCGGATTCGATGCATAGAATAAGCTAATGAGTCTATTAGCAGTTATTATAGAACGTAAGCAGTTTTTGACTTTCTTCAAACATGAAAACGATCGTTCTGCTCTACAGTTTGTTACATCTAATGTCATAACGTACATTATCACCTGTCAAAATCCAATTTCATTGTATTATCCTAATTATTACAAATAATAATGAATGCACATATCGACACCTAAGTAGATCACTATTATACACGAAAAAATATGGAACTTATCACAACAAACCTTCGTGATCCAAGTTTGTTCAATCTCTATAGATAGATTCCGTTTTTGTGTAACACGTTTTATCTTCGTACAAAAATCATCTACCTTGGGAGTTTTGAACGATGACATTGGAAAGTTGACTCTTCCTAGAGATCAATTACCCTAACACCAGGAGAAGAAAATTGATACTTGTATCAAATGTTACTTATTATCAATTTTGTTATCCTGAAGATGCTAACCTTGTAAGCCAAACGCGCGTCGAGTGCAAAAATATCAGTTTGGCGGTAGGTTAATTGATCTCTTCGGGAGTTTTACAGAACACCTCTTGTCCCTTTCTACTTTCGTCCAAAGCGCGCTTCCGATACCCAAATCCGCTCAATTTTTTGCGTCCATGTTTGTCAATTGAATCATATATTTATGCTCAAAAGTCAACATCAATAAAATTTTATGCAGGTTTGAGGTTGGATTTATGCAAACATGATTTCAATTGATTGCAAAGTAAAAATAATTACCTTTGCAGATGATACCGCCATTTTTTATAAAGGGGAAGAGTGGAATTTTCTAAAAAATGATGTAGAAACCGATTTTCTTAAATAAAATCATTTTTTGACTAGAGATTGTTAACCATCAACAACGATAAAACATACTTTCTACCATTCACTATATATGAAACGAACAAGCCAAATTTCTTTGAAATTTGGCTTCTTTCTTTAAACGATAATTTACAGATTTCTTCACTAACTCATATAAAATATCTTGGAATAATAATAGATACATATGCGATGAGATCAACACATAAACTTCACCCTCAAAAAACTTCGCTTTGTTTTTCATAAATTCAGACAACTTAATGAAATCCTTGATCTGAAACAAAAAAAAACGCTTTATTACAGCTTAGTGGAAAGCCATCTTAATTATGGTTTGCTTGGATGGGAGGAGTGGCTGAAACTTATGTTCGCTTACTCAAAGTTATCCAAAAGCGCTTTCTGAAACTGATACTGTTTAAAAATGCTAGATATCCAAGTGACAGTTTATATAAAGAATCTGGCATACTAGACCTTAAGCAACTATATTATAAGAGATGTACTACCAAACAATTTAAAGACAAGAATACTCTACTGAAACTCACCCATACATATAACACACGACGTCACATGCAATTTCAATGTCCCCGAACACACAGATCTATAGGACAGAAAAGTTATCATTATATAGGTCCAAAACTATTCAATACCCTTCCTGAAAATATCCAGGAATGCCGCTCATTCTATTTATTCAAAAAAGAATTGACAATCCACTTGAGAAAAATTTCCTCAGATATCATACACTCATACTTACCATGAGATGATAATATTTCAATTTTTAAAAATTTAATTTTTACTGACTATTGAATGTTGTATATTTTATTGTGTTTTATAATTTGATTGTTTCTATTCTTACTTGTATTTGCCTATATGTGTATACTGTATATGTTTGAAAATGTTAATTTTTGAAATTCTATTTTTACTGATATTGAATGTTGTATATTTTTATTGTGTTTTATATTTCAATTGTTTCCGCATGCTTATTTGTGCGTATATTTGTATATGTTTGAAAGTGTGTGTAAGAACATGTTCTCATGGATATATTTTATCTTTTATATATTTTAATCCTCATATACATTTTTATTCTTAGTTAAAGATATGTTTTATGTTCAATTGGAATTTTGTTGGTGCACTCACGTGTTCCATCTCACTAACAAATGAAAACTTCAGTGAGACATTTGATGTGCTTATTTTGCTAATTGTTGGAAATCATTTGTGGATTATATATTATAAAAATTCCTTTTTGCAAATAAACACTATTCTATTCTATTCTATGCCAAATGTCAAAATTTGAAAACATACTCCATCGAAGAAACCTATATACGTCTGTAAAACAAACTGTAGGTGGCAGCATGCGGCAAAAATTTTTTCATTTCCAGAATTTTGCCTTTTGCCGCCCTAATGAATTTGCAGCCCTATGCACTTGCCCTGAGTGCCTCTAGAGTGAATTCATTTGACTGGTCAATAGTTTCATTCTTTTTAAATGTCATTTACCTACGTAGAGTATGAAATGTTTCACAATTTCCGTTATATTTTACGAGGATTGCTTCAAATAAGCACCGATTAGATCACTTACTGAAATATTAAGAGAATTTTCGACATTAAAATTTTACTGTCTTTGAGCGATGTGAACGCCAAATTTTCTGCTTGAGAAAATGGCTATGGTTATGTGCAATTTTGGAAAATTGGTGTTAGTTATTGCGGTTTTCAAGGGAGAAAATTGAGTACCTCAATCTTCTTTGTCTGTTTGTAATTGAGAACTGAAATATCTCGTCAGATATAGCTCGTTTTGTATAGATGATTCATCAAGTGAGGTCGATGTAGTGATCAATGATATGTATTATACAGAGTGATCCATAGTTCAGAGATCAAAAGAATTGATATCAAGTTCCATGTTCAATAGTAATATTTTCGATTTGTTTTTACCCTTTATGTAACTGTGTTGCAGTGATATCAGAATTTCGCGATATTCTATCGGAGTTTTAGAAAATGAGAATTCTAAGCAACATATCAAAATGATCGCAGAGCTTGGGGATGTTCATGGAGAGGTAGTGATGAAAAATCTGTTTTATACTAGATTATTGATCGATTTCTGGTGACACCGTAGTTTCAATTGAAATGTCATTCAGGTAGATAGGTTTATAATCTCTCTAAGGTAGAATATGTAATGGGCGGATCAAAGTATCAGAGAAGTGATTTGAAAACTCTTCAGACCAGCCAATTTTCCATTGTTTATACTTTTCCCAATCAATAATCGACTGTTCCCAGAAGATAGATGAGCCTTTCACATGGTATTACTGTGCTTCCTTTACAGTTCACGAAAAACAATTCCAGTTGAGAGTGGGATATGAATCCCATCTGTGATTGTAATTTTCAATGCGCACTCAAGCAAAAGTTGAAAGAATTTTATTTGAAAAATTCATCTGTATAAAGTATTTTTCATACACACAAATTCAATATGTATGCATTCAGCCCCGTCTTTCAAGTGATATTGTACATTATATGGTAATATAAAAGCATTTTTATTCTCGAACACAAACGACTCACCATGCTCTCCAATAACAAAAAATAATAATATATGTTCTAGAGTCAAATGAAAAGTGCAGCTAGTAGCGGGATACGTATTAGGTAGCCAGCGTACAGCTGGTGTTCGATCTGGTCCGAGGACCAGTTCATAACCACAAGTTCTCCTATATCACGTCATTGAATGGTTTCTCTGAAAGGGGCTACGTCAATTCGACTTAGTGCACTGATGAATTTTGAGTGCAATGAGAATCTAATGAGCGAAAGATAGATATTCCCAACCAGATAGATGTTTCTGAGCCAGAATATTCTTATTATCACGAAATTACTGTGATTTTTTTGCTTCATCTATTACAAATTGCATAAAACTGAAAGATCTATATATGAACCATTCATTTCATGTTACTTTTCATTGCACAGATCCAGAAACGGATAGAGATATATGAATTATCTTCCACACTGGTTCATCAGATATCCAACGCCCCCAAAGCTAATCGAAATGGGAGTTCTTGTTTTCTGGCTGATACCTCGTTCAATTCTTCGAGGTTTTGTCTTCAAGAATGTTTATTGGTCCTTCGCTAACTCTTACAAGCTGCGTTTGATAACCCAGATTTGATTTGTTTTTTGATTCAGATGATTTTGATGGTTTGATTTTTGAATGGAAATTATAGCGGCCTTGGGAATGTTGATAATGATCTGCCATTCTCTGAAGTTGGTCAGTGAGCCCGGAACTGGTCTGAGCATGATCAATACATTATATGGAAATTAACTCCGCTCAATGTATCATGACAATCCATGGGGTACTGAAGAGTAGGGATCATGATTGCATTATGGAAAAAATAGTCTCAGAAGATATCGAAGCTGAACGTTATCCTTGATAATGCATTCATATTCTGTCACGAAGTCTACCTCCCAAATTATCACGCAGTGAATATTTACACATAAATCAATCATGATTCGTCGCTGATTCTTCTTTGCTGAAGAAAGCTCTACTGTATACTGGCATGCACCTCTTTGATTATCTACCACCCGAATAAATACATATTTTCCAATACAAATTGAGAAAAATGGTGACGGAAGGATGCTTCCGGATTGATTTTGGAGGATTTTTGGAGGATGACCTGCCCATACATCAATTATACTTCTGACAGAGCCTAATGATTTTATTATTTCACTTATTATTACCTTTTGTCTACCCTAAGTGATGTTGAAAACATAGAATCGGAAAAATAATCATAACAGATTGGTTCTTCTGGCTTTCCCTACAGTTGAAATGGGAAATGCACCACTGTAAAAATCAGCAAGACGCCCCAGAGCGTTGCTGGACCAAGATAATTAGCCGACCCTTGCCCGCATAAGGATCTACCTTCTGGTTGCCTTCGAAAAAGTGTTTGAAAAAGAGAAGTAATTATTGAAAAACTCAAATAAACTCACAGTTATGATTGAATATGGAAGTCGAGTGGGTATTTTTGTGTTACTAAAATAAATGATTCAAAATTTGACGTATGCAGCAAATTAACTTTCATCTTCATGAATGACTGTGATTTTGAGAAATAAAACATTCTATCGATAACGTGAGATGCCATATTCTAAACCTCTTTTATAGAACATTGATGTGAACTCAATAATACTACCTCAAGTAATAAGATCTTTTCAATTTTTTTTTTGAATAACATGAAGGGAGACATTTCAACACCAAACTATACGAAAAACAAAAAGTTATTGAAAGTAAAAAAAAAATATGGGAATTGATTTATTCCATCACGAGTAGCCCCGTAGAAGGTTTTTATCCAGATAAAAGACTTAATAATATGATTTTCTGAAACGTGATGTGATTGTCACCAACAATGATAGCCTGTAAATGAGATAATTTAAAATTCAAAGGACATTGACTTAAATTTGGATTAATTCGAACATAAAAAACTAAGTTTTTTACCACTTACACAGTTGCTTATACATTTTGAAATTCAGCTTCATTGAATGGGTCGTCGTTCTCCATGAATTACATCACCTTGAAGATGTCTACGGGTGGTGAATTATCTGATAATGCTTGCACAAACACGTCTGAAGTCATTTCATGATTGCGAAACATGAATGCAGACAATAATTGTCGATGAAATCGAAAAGACATGTCCAACTACCACAAAAACCCTGCTACAAATGTGAGCTTGTGAACAAACTGTCATCGGTATCAGAAGTCAGAGCGAGTATCTATTTCTATTTGAGTTTATTGACTTCAACTAACTTTCAGTTTCATATTATTTGATAAATGAACAGAACTGATTCTTTGCAATGAGTTCAGGATATTTTTATATTTTACCATGTTATTACAAAAAAATTAATTCTTTCATTTAGAATTTCATGACAAAATATACATTATAATTCTGTCCTTATCCAAACGACAAGCTTCATATGGATGCTGAGAATTGCGAGAATTAGATATGATGACCGCTTTTATAAAGTAATCTAATGATAGTTTTTCCAAACTAATAAACCTCAAGTCATTCAGCTTTTCTTCTTCGTATTTTTTTCGGGTAATTTTTTGATAGGGTGGTAGGGTAATCGAAAAAAATCAAAAGATTCATTTTTCAAATCTAACAAGTGCACTAGGGCAGATTCTAATATCCCCTGAAAAATCGCTGCATCAAAAACAGTTCCTTCAAAATGAAACACGTCCTATTAGTCATCAACTTCTCGTATAAAAAAATACGAAGAAAACGTTCATCTACCACAAAATTATGACTTTCAAACAGTATTCATTCAGCTAGTCTCGAAATAATAACTTATTTACGGCAGGGCAAATAACAGTGATCTCGATTCGTGAACCATTGCTTATAGAGACAATCCATTCCAATTTGATTGAACACACATCCTTGAAGAAACACACATCCACCCAGCCCAGCATACATATCAATTAAATGAATGTATGCTTTGTGTCCGAACAGATGCAGAATACTATAATTTCAACTGAGATGTCCGATCCTTTTGACATGATGGCGAACTAATCCATCAAACGAAAATGGGTTTTCGGTATAGAGCTGTACTGAATGACATTCAAACACATCTTCCGTTCCAATCAAGCCCTTGAAGATCTGGTTGATAATGATCATGATCATACATTCATGTCTCCTTACAAATCAGTTCATCGGTTTAATTATTGCAGCTGCACTGAAATGAATGTTCGAATAATCGGAGGTAGATTTCAATATTTTGATGTCGGATAGAGACAAATTTAATATTTTTGAATATGGGATACCCTATCAAACTATCGATTCAACTGACTGAAGAAACACTCAACAATTATGATATATAACATATTACCAGGAAGTATTTTTCATGTTGTATGAAAAACGAAAATCTCAGATAATTCGTATTGACTGAGATATGTGCCTTATAACTTGCAGATGAAGTTTTAGCCTCCGCAACAATTTGAGGTTCCTTATTTTTTATATTATAATCATCCCCTCACATCTTCTTCCCACGAGAATCGAAAATACGTCTCATCGAAACAGATGAAAAATTGGGCGACAACAGATAGTGTCTCATACTTTAGTCGACGATAACCTTCGAATGGAATCCACGGCTGTAGCTGAATTATTTTCGTTTCAAATCACCAATTACATATTTATGAAGTAACTCATTTTGTAAATAATGTGAGGCTTGAGATAGAATATTACACTATTCATAAACACTATTTAGAGGGAATAACAAATCAGTGAGACACATTTTGTCATTAAGTGTCTTTGTAGAACAAAATTTTAAACAATGATGTGATTTTTTTCGGGCTAGTAGGGGAAGTACATACATTCCGAATCAGGCTGTAAATATCCTACTTCCTCAAAAAAAAATCGTTGGTAACTTTCTAGATGGTTTTCGAAAAAAATAGATTTGATGGTCAATTTTATGAGATGCGTGAAATAAAATCAGATAGCATGTGATGAATAGAGTGCCCTGTGAGTGGACCACTTTCCACTTCAAAAATGAATAACAATGCTGATTGGTGATTATGGAATAATACCATTTTTTAGAGATTTCACCAAACGTCTCAATTTAATTCACAATAATGGAAAAGAGAGTGATTTCAGAAATCGAAGACTCTGTGGCAACATTGGACCACCATTTATACATTAACTGTGGATTATTTCTCTCAATGCGAATAAACGATGAAAAAGTTGAAGGCTAGACTGCTTTTACAGAGTTTCAATATACACCGGACATATAAATCACTTTTCAGGTACTATCTGGGGTACTTTTCTGTTCCTGTATTCGATTTTGATGTTTCTGAGTTTACATGTTTTCTGGAAATATTCTCATCACATATCCCCCCTTCACCAATCGACCAAAATGCGTACATTTCCATGATTTTCAAAATTTTGCTTTCAAGTAAACGCTTTAGTGTATGATGAATCAAGATTTTATCAAATTATCATACACTCAAGTCACTTGCTAGGCAAATTTTCGAAAACCATGGAAGTGCAGCACACATTTCAACCAATTAAACTTGGTGCCCTAGGAATATAACCCCCGATTGTTTTCCCTTTTTGGATGCTATCTTAAATTTTTTCATTTGTTCTCAATGCATGCGGAATATTGCGTGCAAGCTGCTAATGACAGAACTCCAACTGTATTGTTTTTGTGATATAATATATGGAAGCTATACAATAGAAATTTTCCTTTAGAACCAGCAAAATGAAATACATATGACTTCGAAGCACGTACTATGTTAGTGTTT
Organism: Zygogramma bicolorata; assembly: GCA_032362365.1. NCBI lineage: Eukaryota > Metazoa > Arthropoda > Insecta > Coleoptera > Chrysomelidae > Zygogramma > Zygogramma bicolorata. The sequence goes on from JAVJAQ010005617.1 coordinate 1,904,915, forward strand.
CAAACATCTGAATTCGTCTTGTTGTCATACATATGTAGATAGGTAGATCGTTTCGTGAAAGACGTTTTTGGGGCACTCATCTATCTACATAAATTATTGAATTTCTGTCACGCTTCGGGTCAGGTGCATTTCCACGTATCATTCGACAACTTTCCACTCTAATACATTACTTTATCAAGGTGTGTGAGAGAAATCCCCAGATACTCTCCAGAATGAACAACGATAAATCATATGATGGACAGGTAATTAGAATAATTTGGTGGCTGTTAAGAGAGTTAATAGGTTTTGTATCTGAAAATAATGTCTATCTGTATCCTTCTTGCATGGTCAATTAACTCATTTCACTGTTGTGAAGTCAGTAGCAGAGGCGCTAAAGGCATCACCGATCGAGTTCATTGTTATCTTTCTGTGTTATTACGGATCGTTTTGTATTATAAACGGTTCTTAACGCTGGTGAGATGAAAGGGTTGAGGCCCTTTGAGATATTATTAAGATAAATTCATATTGAAATCCATAATTTGTTGACAAGGGAAATAGAGTCATTAGAGATTCTGAAGCAGAAGTTGAAACAGAACGTTGCTTCTACAACGATAGTCAAAAGAATTTATGTTTGTTTGGTCTTCCGGTTATCTGAATACATGATGTGACAATCGAAAGACATTTATAAAGATCTACTGAAATAATTTGTATCATTTGAATCAGTTTACACAGATGATGGTAGCTAGTTTTCAGTCGAGTTCTATCGTGTATCTGAGTTCAAGCAAATTTCATTGTGGCTATAATGTGGATGGCTGACTTGTTTCACTCGGACAAACTTTCACGACTTATTCTCTCTGTTGGGAAGTGAGACTACATCAATCTTCAGCTCGAATAAGTTTCGACTTTTTGAGGGTACGAGTTTATATGATGATGTGAGATTCCACATTTTTTCTGGTTTTAATATTTTCTTCAGTCACATCTCAATGTATTTTTTTATTCGTTACTACAGTAACTGATAGAAAAATGTATACATTGACCAATGACCCATAAATTACTAAGAGAAATATATCTGCCCCGTAGAGGGAACGAACCCACGAGCCGGGCCTCTAACCACAGTGCCAACTCTCTCACAAAATAATGAAATATCCACGAATGAAAAGGAAGAACAATCCCGAATTGGCAGCTTTTCATTGAAAACTTCATGAAAAATAGTTTACATTTGATGTCCTGATTACTAATCCACAAATCAAATTCAAATAGAATCTATTTCCCTAGTTACTAGTATGCGCTCTATATTCATACTTCATTGTGGGAAGATATTCAGGCAAGAAACAAAAAAAAACAGGTGTCCTGGATGCAAACAATTTGAATTTCAGACAATATAATGCGAGGAGCAAATTTAATTTTCCCTTCCTTTCCATGCCTCGATGCAATAACATCAACTATTTGGGTGAAACGATAAACGCAAACCCTCTTCACCAAAATTTTCCATAAAATCAAGATCACAGCCTTCCGGCAGGGTGAATATTTATTATACATTTCAGCGAACACTGGATATAGTCGCATTTGTATATCTTATGAGTTGCTATCATTCACACTCTATATTTTACATTATCCTTATCTCATGAGCTCTGAGTCACAGTCCTGTTCAACTGATACAGAATGTTATGGATGGTAGAGGATATTGATAATCAAAACAATCATTATAAAAAAATAGAGGAAGGAGGGATTGCTTCTTGGTTTTCGAATAATTTTTTCTTACTGATCAACTATAGAAATGATAGAAACATGCCCTCTGGAAAGTAATGGAGGAAACAATATAAAAGTGAAACAGTTGTCACCAAACAGTAAAATGTGTGGCATATGCATTGATACTTCCAACAGAAAATAAGTAGGATTTGAGTTGCATATTCCAAAGGAAATGATAATTGAATCATGACGAGTACGCGATTAATATACATAGTACGTAATTCCTGTTACATGAAAAAAACTCCAAGAATGAAGGAGATCATTTTGCATCTCAAAATAAAAACTGAAAGACATATCTAATAACATGTTTTCACAAAGAAAAATATAAATACTACAAGAAACACTGTCTTTTTTATCAAATCTAGCATGCAATGATCAGAGTGTTCGAGCGAGATAACCCTGTTTCTCAGTTCGGAGGACAACAGTTAGAATACCACTATGTTTCATCCTGAAACCGAAGCAATGATTTAGAATCCTTACCTGTGATTACATCGGTATTCGATGAAGCAGAGATTAGAGACGATATTTATCATTTATTAATAACACCACATGAGTACGAAGCTATTTCTTGTGTTGTTCCTCTTATACCGTTATCATTCGTAACTATGATCTGTGGATACTCCTCAAGTAAAAAGTACAAAAATAAAAACTGAAATTAATGAACTCAGCAAAAGCTCTAATTTAAGTTGAACAAGCACATTCATCTGACGTAATTTGTTATGAAATAATTCCACAATTTCTTCTGAACGGGCTTGAATTCTTTTCGTTATGACTCATTTTTCTGTGCTGGTGGATTCAAGAATGATGTAGAATACTTTGCACTGTTCTTCAGTTCTTGAGCCTTTCATTTGCCACAACATATTTTGTGGATACCCATTATGTATGAAGCATCGTTACATGTTATCGATCAGCATCAACCAAAATTACACAGAACAGAGAAGCTATTTTCAAATATACAGAAATTCCAAATGGAAACTATGGAACTCCTCCATGAGCGGACTTCATGAATAACTCATCACGCAAGAACTGGTGTGTTGGAAACATTTTGGTTTATTTGCATATCTCAGGAAAGATGAATCTATACGATGAATATAAGCATATTTTCATGTTATGTTTGTTATCAGAAAAAAATTGATAACTTCTCGATAGCACAGCAAAAGACGTCAACCAGTTTTCCCTAAAAGTAACTGTCGTATAGTCGGGCTATAACAGTCATATTCAGACAAGGTTGCAGGCTCCGTTTCATCAAATCAACGTTAGTTGTTGAGTTGTCAACCTACCACAATCTGGAAAAATTGAAAATCATATTGATATCTATGAAATGTTGAAGGGGAAAATTTTCATCTAATCATAGTTGCTGCGTTGATTGAAAACAGTTCCTTCTGAATGAAGCACGCTCTGTTACTCAGAAACTTTTGTTCTGATTCTAATTTACTTGAAAAAAGACAGACTTCTGTACTTCGTGAAGAAACATATTTACCGAAATTGTAGCAGGGAGCTTTCGACAAGAAACGCCATCATCAATGCTTACTCGTCAGGTGTACAAGAGCCATACCATGTAAATACATGGGCAAAATTTTCCAGAAATTTGAGACATATGACAACAGTAGAAGATTTAATCTTGAACAGGAATATATTGGATGCAACTATGTACTGAGACATGTCTATCCTTCAGAGACATGTACCAAGACATGTCAATTCTTCAGAAACATGTATTTTTATGGTATATTGCTCTTGTACACTTGAGTAAGCACTGATGGTTACTTTTTCAGTCGAAAGCGCTCTGCTATAATAGGTTCTTCTTCTTCCAATTATATTGGTATGAATACGACATTGTTCCTTCAACTTCAGTTTGCTGATCAAAACAATACAAGAACTGATATTTACAAAAATACGAGTCGGAAATCTGTTTTCGTTTTCAAGACTTTTCAACAAATATTTCTCTTCTATGTTCGGTTCTCAAAAAAACTCAAATCTCAGATCTTTGACAGAATGAATAATGAAAATAATATCGAACCAAGATTGAAACCTTGTGAGATTCCGAAGGCCACTTATATATCTGATATGATTGATTCATATTCTATAAACTGCTTTCTATTCAGAAGGGTGTATTCGATAAGTGGAACTGAGGTATCTATCTATCTGATCGAAAGCATTACGAAAATCTAAGTAGATGACATCTACTTGACCCTGACTGTCTAGTAAAGAACGCAAGTATTCATAAAACTGTAACCGAATCGATATATTAGACATTCCAGATACTTGTCAAAAATGTCAAATAAATCGAAATGAACCAATACGGCGGCATCTGCCCCCCAGGAACATTCGTTTTTTTTTTTTATAAGTGTGTGATTGGTTAAAACTGGTATTTACCCCCCAGACATAACCTGATCTGGAATGCCTAATATACTCTTGAAGGTTATGCAAATCGACAACTATCTGTCAAATATTCCAAATTTGACATTAAAACCAATATAGCCTTCTTGACGATGATCACTTATCATGCACTAAGGCTTAACACAATTCATATATCTACAATAGTTCACGAACAACAACCCAAGCCATCACAACACTATTAACTGGAAACCTATTATCAATATCTCCCAATTCAATTAAAATATATTTTCGAATATTAGTTTTATGTCCCACTTCGTAATCATAAAAATCCACTGTCAATATTTCAACCATCTTTCTATTAGCTAAATTACTTAGTTTATATTTGCTCAACTATGTGCTGATGTGAAATATTTTGCTAATATCCCAGCCCATTATTCACGAAACATTTCCTATTTAAAGAGGATTACGGGCTTAACGATAATTTCACAGCCTTCCACATGCAAGACAGAGATAATGTCTGATCACATAATTGTATAAAACTCCAAAGCCCTATAATCCCATTACAGATAGCGTGAATTCGCTTGATTAGCTCGACATTATAAAAGAAGAACGAATGCGGCCAAAGCTGGCTTTTAACTGAACCCCTAAAAGGTACCCGTTTCATACCATCAATCATTTCACATAAATTGAGTATTCAAAAACACTGACTGTATTCATGAGAAATGGATCAGCTTCAGAACCTCAAACGACACATTTATTATGATTATTTACGATGAACGATGATTGCTATTAAATTGGGGAATTTTCTTTTTACACTAGAAAATGTGTCGATATTTTATTGATTAGTTTTTTACGTTTCGGTCACCACCACTATCGATCAATTCATATGAAAATCATTAGTGAGTTATGAAAGTAGAGGTCATAAACTATGGATGTTAGTCTTTTCGTTTCTTTCAATTGCTGTGCAACTATCGAATTTCAACGCATAAATAAGAGTTGTGGAGTAACACGATGATGAGTAGAACCGACAGAATTTTTGTATTGAACATTCTGTTGAAAGTTCTAAACCATACTTTCTTCGATAATAGATGAATGATAAATTCCCCAAAATCATCTGATGAATTGGAATTGGAATTGTGTTTACTATTGGGTATTTGAAGAATTTTGATAAATGTTTTCAATTAAACGCAGCCAACTTTCGGGTTAGATTAAGAACCCACCCTTCTACACTTGCATCGATTCATAAATCAATTCTCGATTTTTTCTGATTATGGTAGGTTAACAACCCAATAAAATACGGAAGAAACAATCACCTAACAGAAAATAATGACTTTCGAGCAGTATTATCTGAATAATACACACACAAACAGAATGTGATTGCTGAAAGATTCGTTTACTTTTTTCAAAGAAAAATGAAATCGTGAGAGAGTTCTATATTCTATTCACATTTACACAATGAAAACCCTCATGCGATGCTTTCCTCTCTCCTATTTTTTTATATTGTGTATGCATTTTTTTTGTCAAACATATTGAGTTTTGTGACAGACATCAATCACTATTGATGTTGAAAAATCTCCACACTCGCCACACAAAGCGACACTTTTCTTGATAAAACAATATACGTTTTCTTTTTCAAAAATAAAAATAAAACACTTGAATATTTTCTTACTTTCAGATTTTTTCATGATGAAGATACCGATAATGTCGATATCATAAATCTCCTGATGATGTTATGATGACAGTTATGATATTGCAATCATTTGTAACATTCCTTATTGGGGGAAAACTTCGAAAAATATCTTCTCGATTGGCTTTGTTATAGAAGACTCTAGCTTATCCCGTCAACGCCCCATGATACTATATGTTCAGTTTACTGCAATTTCGTAGCTCAAATGTAAAATCCTATATGATATAAGTCCAGATAAGATGTGACTGAAACAAATTATATAATAAAAAACAAGGACATTTCAAAATGAAGTTATCCAAAACAATTCGATCACGCATAGCTTACACCAACTGTAAATAATTCGTCTACTGTGTAAAAATCATTTTCTGATTAATAACGTTTCAATTTTTCTGAAGGTATAGGGAGAAAGAGTCTTTATATCTTTTGGCAGTAGTTGTAGATTGTAATGCCGGCAAATTTAGGAAATTCTTCATATTTAGCGTGATGATGTTTTTGTGTTTTGATCACATCTTTTTCTCTCATATCATAGATATTCATTTCTGTTTTTGTTTGGAGAAGTTCTTTGTTCTTTATTTTCATGTACATATGTTAATGTTTTTAAAATGAACAGACTTGCACCTGTTAATATTTTATTTTATTGGAATATCTCTCCACATGAAGTTCCATAGTCTGAATCTAATATCAATCTAAGCAGTGCTTTTTGTTTTATAAAAATCCTGTCTGATCCAGTAGCTAGTCCCCATTTAGGTATGTTATGATACATAATCGAGTAAAATTTAACTCAATAAACTGTCAGTGAATTTGTATCTAACTTGCACTTGAGAGATTTTATCAGGTAGTATGAATAATTCAATTTCTTGCATATATAATATATTTCTAACACCGGACATGCGTTTCCTCAACTTAGTTGACACGTTGAGAGGATCAACAAAAACTTCTCGTTCCTCCTCTGGTAATTCCAAATGGCCAGAAATGAAAAATATATCCAATTCCTGATGCGAGGAACTGATAAATGAACCACAAAACACAGAGAATGGTGAATGAAACAAAGACTTTTGTATAAAGTGTAGGTATTATTGTGAAAATTCTTATTGCGATGCGCTTTCGACTCTCTCCATCTTCAGTGCTCACCTAGAAGTTAGTACTCTGATGAGAAGAAAGTTTTGTGAAACTAGAAATTTGATTTAATGGAAATTTGGAAAATTGTTGGAGTACTTACTCGAGTAAAAAATTTCAACTTTTACAATACATTCTTTTCAATGAGAGTATTAACTTCCAGGTGAAAACTGAAAGATGACGAAAGTCGAAAGCGCTCTGCAATAAGAATTTTTACAATTATACAGTTTATAGAAAAGGCTTCGATTCATTCATAACTAAAAATTGTATTCAGCTTTCCAAATTCACAAGAAATGGTGCCTGTGCAACTCACATTATACAAGGAGTTCCCGGATTACCACGTCGGACCAAGAACTAAAAACATGTTTGTGTATGCTATTTGTCAACATTCATTTCTCCGCTTTCTTAACTTTAGGTATGTGCTTTGTAATTTCGTATTGAATAAGGGTATGTCGAATATGTATATGTATTCTCAATCAAACTAGATGTTCGGAAAAACAATATCGATAAGGTTCATTTATTGAATTTTCGTCGACTTCATGCCTCTTTATGATCAACTCTCAGAAGTCTGAGACCAGCGGGAGTAAGCCTTGTTAATAATTCTCAAAACCTTTTTTCGGGAGCACCATATTTATTATTATAAACAATCAATGTGATTTAGACCTTGTTTAATACTCAGAGGAAGACAGTTTTTTTATTTCGTGTAGAAATATATTTTTAATGAAATCATAGCCAAGCGCTTCGGACTAAAACATTCATCACCAGTTCTTACCTGAAAGTAAATGGATGTCGAAAGAAATTTTTTTTGAATAATATTCAATCGTGAAAGATTCTCAGCAATAAAAATATTTTTTATTCAGAAATCATGAAATAAAAATATAATTGCTGAGAATCTTTCAGAATTTACTGTTATTCAAATTTTTTTAATCTTTACTTAATTTCAAATAAGCACTGATGATCTCTGTTCCAGTCGAAAGCGCTGTTATAAAAAATATATTTTCGTGAACCGGACGTGAAACAAGCATTTCACAGCCGCAGCAGAGGCCGCAAAATAATATTTTACAGTTGTTAAACATGGTGACGGCCGGCGAATTTTTTTTGGCCGTTACCCAGAGTTCTGGCAAACTGAAAGTTTGTATAGCTGAATATTTTTTCCAAAGAAAAACTGTGCTATTGACGCCATCAGTTTACCCTTCTATATTCGCGTCTTATTGAAACGACATAATGTTTATTGGAATCATATAATTTTTAGGTTGCACGAAAAATATTGTTCAGACAATGGCCGCAAAATGATTTCGTTACCTCGGAACGCGAAAAAGCATTTTGCGGCCTCAGTATACAAATGAGCATTCTGCACGAAATACAAAAATTGTCTTCCTCTCCGTTCATTGAAACGTGCAAATAGAAATTTTCAATTTTTTGACATGCAAGAGAGATTCTTGAGAAAAAAAAGTCGGCCATATTGCAGAAACGAACCCAGAACCTTACAAAAGTACCACCGCTGTGCTAACTCCGATGCTCAACTATTGCTCATCTTATTTTGAATGCCAATTTCTAAGTGTATAGCCACCCGATGCTCAGCCAGTATCCAAGAATTATGTTATTGAAACTTTTGCTGACTGTTACCGCAAAACCCAATCGGAAACTTTTTCATTCCCAATCAACTTCATCGATAATTCCGTACATATTGAATCAGTCTTGAAACATGGTAACGTAATTTCGTGTCGGGCTCCAATATATATTCCCGTTATACCCGGCATTGTTATTAGAAACTTGTTCAATCATACCTTGGACGGAAGCATTTCATGATGTTTCCCTTCAATAATGCACAAGATGATGGAATATCAGAGTGGCAAGCTTCGGAATCGATATATTTGCATGCCGACGTCGGTTTCCGCTATTATTGATTCTCGCAGGTCTATTTGATTAATCCGTCGGTTTTATCTGAGAGAGAATGAGAAGCGTTGGGTTATTTCCTACCGAGCAAGTCGAAATGGCCGTGAAGAACAAAAAGGACGATGGAAATAGGTCTTCTTCCAGTTGGTTGAAGTTATACAGTAAAACTGTGAAAAGTCTCCGTCTACTTTCACATCAATTTATGAGCTAATGAACTATTAGCAGATGTACTTTGATCCGAACAAAACTTGAATAGCAAAATCATTCTTCCATCATGGAATATTCCTTTGGTGATATCGCTTCAAACTCCTCTTATTTTATTCATGAACTCTGGACATCGGTTAGTAGCATACCCTTCAGATTTTACTTATTCCCAATGAGAAATTATTGTAGATGAATTATCGTAACACCAAACTGAAAACAGACGGACGACTTGTGTGCATGCATGCTCTCTGAATAAGAAATTGATTCTGAAGATGGCGATTTGGTAACAGAAAAGCGCCTTGCCAGTATGCTTCATGGTGTTGTGATGTATGATCTTCATCCGGTTTTTACTCTTATATCTAATGCTTTATTCAAATTTTACCTATGACCTTGGGAAAAGTTACCAAAAAAGTTGTCCAAACGTAACATTCACTCGAAAGTAGCATTATTTCAGTCAGAGTAAAGAATGCGTGTTATTGGTTGAACGATCAACTTGTAAAGCAAACCGCACTACCGGATGAACCGTCAAATCTCTGTGCTGTACAAAAAAAAACTCCACCAACTGCACAGATCACCATCCCAACTTGTACGAATGATCAGATGAAGTGTTCATACCATCATCATTATTCATTTCCATATTCTCAACCAACTTGAAAGAGGTGCTGTACAACAAGACGTGTAGTATAACTAGATGGGCCGTTTTGTAGACTCTATCTGACACGTATCCATCTATCTGTATATTTAGGAGGCCACACTCAGCACCCACAGAAGATGAATGTGATGTGGGCAATTAATTGAAAAAGATATCTCAGTATAATGAAATAGTTTGGGCAGAACGAATGAGTTTTCAGCCGATAGTTCGAGTCGTCACCAGTACAAGTAGTTGGAGAGTGTGTTAGGCTAACGTGGTTTCCTAGAATGGTTTGCTGGTTCACCTGATTTGAGGATCCTTGATTCATCATCTTCAACATTTGTTGAGTTGAAATGATACCGTCATCTTGGAAACAAGTGAGGATTGGCGAGCCTACAAGATGACGTGATTGCTCTGGTGGGTTTGTTCGTGGCTGTAAACAGCAAAAACAAACGAGAATTTTTTTCAAGTTCGTAACAAGTCTGCCACAAGCGACCTCTCTCACGTCACGGTACTGGTTCTCCTTGTTCTTAACTCGCCAAAAACAGGGTTTTGATCTGTAAACATCAATGAATTTTTTGAGAATTTGGTTCCGTTTTCGGACAGACATGATGACTTCAACACAGCTGAACAATATGGAACGGGATAAAAGACCAGTGACACGTGGGTGCAGAAAATAGACAGCGAAGTAAGCACAACACGAACACAGCAACATGAAACTCTCTATACTCTGTCCATTGAAGCAAAGGAATGATCCAAAACATTATCATGCATTGTGCACTTGATCACTCAGACAAGATTGCTCGCACTAAGGAACGACCGAAATTGTATTTTTTAAGGAGCAGTTTTTTGGGCCTTTTCTGGGTGGAATATAGGTATACATATCAGCAGTTTCTTCAGCCGTATCAGTACTTGACATTTTAAAAATTTTGAACTTCAAAATACCATATATGTAGACACCATAAGCGTTGAAACGTAACTGACTACTCCGACACTGTAGCGCGAATTCCACCAGTCGATTGCATTTGATTTCGATTGGCCAGCGTGAGGAGGCGTATTTATTCTACCCAGTAGATGAAAATGTATGTGGTTATCACCTAACCTAACCTACCCAATAGATGCAAATGTATGTGGTTATCTCGGTTTGATCACACGTTGATCACATATCTATCGTTGTTTGGGTTATTCTCTTTGTTGGATGGATATTATATAGTCGGAGTCTCCGCCACAATTAACCTCAGGCTGGTACAGGTTTGCCGGTCAGGTCAACTCGCCTCAGCAGGTAGAAATAATCACATTCAGATTTTTTCCGACCACCACAGGGCGCAACGCCTGCACAGGTATGACAGCAGGTATACCGCAACGTGTATGGCAAGTGTGTGATATTGAATAACAACCACATGATCCTAACCCCAGTGTGCACATTGACGTACTAGGAATAGTATTTTCCGAATATTTTATTCAAATATAAAACACGACTGAAAATCAAATTAGAGATACTTTATTCCAATTTATTTTTGTCAAGGACAATCTCGACTGGAATTACAGGGTTACCTACCAGATATTGCCAAGCAGCTAGAACTACGAGCCTGTACTGAATCTAGTTACAGATCCAATGTAAAGGACGAAATTTGCTATTCGACTAACATGGCTGAAAACCTCAAGTCTCTATGAGGTATTTATGTGTCGTATCGGTTTCAAGGTATTTATTATAACGTCAAATTTGTTTCTTCCTAGTACTGCCTTAAGACTTTTCAGTTATCAAACAAAATAAAACATATATACATATTTCTCAGAAAGTGTTGAATGAAACCGAACGAAAAATTCGTGCTTTCAGACATCTGACTCAATCTCAACAATAATCCAAAATTTGTCTTGAATAAAACATCAGGCTGCATTAGTGTGTTGATGAATATTTCGCGTGCAGAACTGATGAAAACCGAATTCACTCTGAAATTTGTTTCATTGTTATCTCTTGATGTGTTTCATTTCTTTTCTATTTGTTTCATTAAAATTGTAGTTTACGAGAACAATATCGATTCATATTCAGAATTGACAAAAAATATAGAAATTACCTTCGAAATCTGATTTCTAATATCTCCAATCATTAACTGGAAATTTGTAGGATACTCTCGTCGCCAATAGGAATGTTGACTGATATTGATTTTGGGAAAATAGTGAGAGTCGAGAAGTTATCAGAACTTGAAATATATCCTTTGCCTCTCTCGAAAAAAATTATTTCTTGTGGATGTTATGGCGATAGGAACATATGCTTCAACACCCTCTTTGTTCAATACCAAATTTTAAAAGGTCATATCCTCATTATTCCTTACAGATATTTCTAAACGAATAGGACTGTTTAGTATATCTTGAATGAATATATTTTTACTGACATGAAAAACATAATTGGACTCCTTTTCATTCATAAGCCATTTTAAAAATAAATGTGCTTTTTTTCATTTTATTTATTCTAAATCAAAATCAGATATCACGTTCACCTTTCTTAATCCTAGTTCAATTACACTGATAACAAAATGAACTCAATATAATTTTTCAACATTGGCTGAGGAAATTGTAGCGAATTCATAGGTATTCATCGATAGTATTCGTAGACTATTCGATTCTATTTATTCATTCAATACTCATTTTGGAACATTCAATAACAAATACCATTGAATGTTGAATACACTATTCACTATTTTAAAATTATCCAACAACCTGCTTGAAGCAAGACAAGGATATTTTCAATTCAGATTTGATCGGATCGGAGCATTGAAATGAATTTGGTCTCATGTAGATTTGTTTATTTCGCCCATGTAATCGAAACTGCGTAGATATAGTTGAATTTCCATCTCAGCAAACAATTCCCATATGAACCAGAAATAGAAACTATGAGGGAAATTCACTATATACTAAACCTCATCGAAAATCGTAATGGCAATTTCGACTGAAAACATTCACATTCGGCTTTTTTCAGCAAAGCATGAAAACTTGATAACTATCTTTAATTCACTGTGCGCATATTCGCGCGGTATCACCATGAAATCGATTTCAATTTTTAATCAAACCAGCTAAATATTCGTTCTCCATTCGTAGGCATTAGCGATGGCATGAAAGAACCAGTTAAAAAGTTACGATTTAATGCAGGATACAGCCGGTTGTCCAAACAAATTCTGAACGAAATAATCAACCAGATTGAGTCAACAATCGAGCGTTGGAGCTGTGCGACTATGTGTCAATTACTGCCTCAAGTTGAGCGGTAATCTGGTCCCATTTTTATCGCATATATACTGCGTTTTTTCCGAAGTCCGCTCTCTCGATTATTTGTATTGCTTGTCAAATATGTGGGAATACGTTCGACACTCTTTCCATCTCTATATCCTATACGAAGCAAGTAGGTGCTGTTTTTTTTAAGGAAAAATCTCAGACCTCTTCTCGCATTTGATAGAGAAACTTGAGATAATTAGGGATATTGTGGTAATGAAGCCATACGATAAGACAATTCACAAATTTTTACGATCGCACTTTTTTTTCTGTTAGACTACAACAAACATAATAACTAATTGATTTTTACCTCGTACCAAGATTCAATCTGTTCAGTTCACTGAATAATTATCAACTTCAGTTCAGAAGCAACAAGTGTTGTTGTATTCAAAAACTCAATGATGAAGATATATTTTGGTGAGGTTGATTGAAGAAACATAAAAAGTCATCGTCTAACACATTATCCCCTACAGTTCGTGTTTGGTAACAATGTATCACTCACTATTCATGCTTCTACCAAACATATATTTCCAGACTTTTGAAGTGTCGTATTACCGTTCTTGATAATATTATCGATTTATTTATTTCTTCCATTTCATCTCATGTGTTTCTCTTCACTTGTGATCTTGTGAAGTATGAGGGTTGATTACAACTTGCAGGTTGAGTGGTTGGTTCGGATTTTCATCGTCAATGTAATTAACTTTCATTGTTATTGAAACCTGTTATAAAAACTCATAAGATGGAGAAAATGTCAATGAAAGCAATACATTACGAATCATGAAATCAAGAGTAGGAATTCCAGCAAATAGGGCACCAAAATCCAGATGAAGAGATTCAAATGAATTTTGTTCAAAAAAAGAAAATTCAAAATGCAATTGATAATCAAAATTACCATATGGTGGAAAGAAAATTAAAATGTTGAGTTTGAAATAGTGAAATAAAAAAAATATAAATCAATATGAACAAATACTGAAAGTTCAAAGTCAAGGGTACTCACGACGCGACGTTTCGATCGCTGGTATCCGCGATCGTCTTTGGGTGATGACTGACAACATTTCGAGGTATGGTCAGTTATAAAGACCCGACTTTTTAATAGTGGGAAAAGGGGTTGCCACTTATGTTACCCCATGGCGGGAAAGTGGGGTGCTAGTAATGTTTCTCCATGAATTGGGGAGGGGGGTGCTACTAATGAGCCGCGCTGATTGGTTTAAGCGAAGAAATAATGTATTGGTGCGAGGTTCTCGTTCGTGGAGCCGAAGTTGGTCCATCTTTGGGATGAGTGGATTATAAACATGATATATTCTACGCTGGGTGACTGAATGTATGGTTTTCGAGAGAATTCTCAACAATTATCTGAACAGTTTTCATAACAGTTTTCAATAGTGTTAATTATATACAATGGTAGTCAGAACCAATACCACCCAAGAGGTAACATTGTCGACCACATTCAAGCATAACTTGCAGGTTCCAAACAAAAAACTGAGGAAACCGAAGAGTCATGGATAATAATCTCAGTTATAAGTATTGTAGAGAAAAATCAGGTATTGATTAGATTCGAAGACATATAAAATAAATTTTTAAAAACAGTATCTGATATGAAAGATCAGAATATTCTGGTCTAGTTGAAATGGCATCGAATGAAAAAACAAAATGAGTGGAAGTAATTACTAATAAATAGACATATACTGTACTCACAATGGGTACAAAGAAACTCGATGGTAAGATAAAACGAAAATCTCTCAAAAACAAAATACAAATAGAGAAATAATGAATGGTAAAATAATATTCGAAGCATAATATTTCTTGAATATCATAGGGAAATGAATGAAACCTCTGATTGGGTTTTTTTATATCCAGAATAACACGAAAGGGAAGCCCTGTAATTTTCAAAGAACACCGCGTGAATCAGGGGATAGGTGATACGAATTAACATTCACTTTGAGTGTTTGAAGTTTGTAAATCTCAGGACAAACCTCTTTCGGCAAGGAGTTCAAAAGCTTAGCTGTTCTATTGAGAAAAGATCCCTGAGCAAGAGAGGTTCGACAGGTCTCCAAGTTTACAACAAAGGGGTGGGAATTTTCTACTTGTCGAGTCATCTTTTTAGATATTGCCAAGGGGCGAACGATTGATAACAATTCAAAAGAGCACCGACCGTGAAAATATCTTCAGAAGAGAGACAAGTCTCCGACCCTTCTACGATGCTCCAATGAAGTGAGCGAGTCTGTGAGCGAAGAATCACCAACAAGACGAATTGCCTTTCTCTGAATAGAATCGAGTAGCCACAATGCATGTTTTGGTGCTGAACTGAAAACTAACAACAACATTTTGAATCATCTTATTCAATTTTCAATTCGAGATGAAGCCCTACTTCTTGTCGAGTTCCACTGAGGTCAAGCAACGCTCTGTGCTGTTACCATGTCAGATATGAGAGTTATTTTTCAAAGTGTTCTGCATTCAGACAGTGGAATCATTTTGACGTGACAGGTCGATTGAAATAATGAGCACGAAGTGTAATATATAAACTATATGCTAGTTTGAATCGAAGTGCCGCGAGACTTGACACCATTTATTCATTGATATTTATTCTGAATTACATTTTCTGTTGTTTCGTATATATTGATACTGAAGGCTGTGAGCTCTGAATAATACAACTGACCAAGTAATTCGTCATGGAAGAAATAATCAAATAAAAATTTTTTCATTTCATTTGTCTTTTTGCAACTTTTTACGCGTGAGACTGTGAGACGACATATTGTTTCAACAACACAAATTTATAGAATATGATTATATACAATAAAGAACATAAAATTATAAACAGAAAGGAGCAATTAACATTAACAAACTATGATTCTAGATTTGCCTGAAAATATTGAGTGAATAGAAAACATTTCTATAGAAAAGATTTTCAAGTTCGCTTTCGAAAGTCCTAATGTTCTCAACTTGATTTAACGACATTGGGAGCTAATTATATAATTTTATTGCAATATGTGAGGTCCATTCTATACTTTGAGACTTTTCACAATGAGTATTGACGTAGATGAGGGAGTGAAAAATGTACATCGACACAACAGTTGAAATTTTTAAATCGGTAAATAATAGCTTACAGGAATCCTACTGCTATTTCCAAAACACAAAATACCATAGTTGAGTGTGGAGTGAATATAGGCACAGTAATAGCTCATGCCTGTTGGAATAAAATTTCGATGTGTACTCATAACGGAGCAATTCTTCGACATCTTTTTCAAAACTGGGTCAACCTGAAGGTTCCAAGACAGTTGAGAGTTGATTGGAACACCTAGAAATATTGAAAAGTTCACCTGTACTATAGTACTATCACAAGACTCAACAAGTAAAATATACTCAACTCCTTTAATTGAAAATATAACTGAATTTGATTTGGCGTTATTCAAAATCAAACCATTCTTGAAACTTTAATATTGCCTATATACCAATAAGTTTCTGAGATTAGTTATTAGTTGCACCGTTGACAGACTGATAAATCAAATGATGAATCCTGATAAAATATTGAAATGAAAAATATTTCTGTGTTTCGCACGGATGCACTGAATCTAGCGGAAAGTCGTAGACAGATGTATTGTTTGTTTTTAAATCTACGGGTTTTACTACTACTTTTACGATGAACAACTATTGTGTAGTGGAGGGTTTCAATTTCGTTTTTATGTCGGTTTTATAGGGTTCGATTGGTGCTTAATGAAATGAAGATAGGTCGAGGAGTGTAATAAAATACGTTTTCTAGATGAAATGATGTTCGGTGAATACGGAATGAAATTTGATTCCCCGGTGTTTGCCGCTTCAAACTGAGAAGACGATGATAAAAAGAAAAATGGAAATGAAGGCGATTGTTCGGAGTCGTTCCATTTCATACATTCAAATTCACAAAGAAAATCATTTCTATTTGATGAATTCAGTCGGGAGACATTTTTTTAGGGAAAGAGGTCCACATTCATTTCAGGAAAAATTTCTTGGTGCAAATGATTGAGCTCCTTGGAGAATGTATCCGGCTTACCAGGAAATGTAAAAGCTCATTTCCGGTCTCGGTGAGCTCCTTAATTCTATCTGTTTCGTTGGAAATGTTCTATAATTTGAGATGAAATAGTTATTCGTATAACAAAGGGAGAAATGTGCTATTTTTCTCCTTCCTGCGTAGTGGAAGGCAGTGATTATTCAAGGAAGGAAAATGCACTTTACCCCCATGTTATACATATTATTTTTTCGCCTCCCCGAAATAAAAAGTAATTTTGGAATAATATTTATGAGAATAACAAACAAAATTTATTAAAGAACCAAAACTAAAAAATAGGTACCTATAGCATGCTCCTGTAAACCCGAAAATGAAGAGATCCTACAAAACAACAAAAAAACGTGTCGACGCTGGGATTCGAACCAAGACCTAAAAGCTTATCATGAACAGTGAGTGGTGCACCAACTCGTTGCGCTACTGGGACTCGCAGGAAACTTTTGCGGAATCATGAACATAGCGTATTTCTGTAGCTCTATTAAAATATTTGCCGTTTGGGTTACATTTCCTTAATATATTAACTGGAAACTATCTTACCCTCTTTACTGATTTCTACCATTTTGGAAAATACAGGCTGTTCTAGAAATAAACGGTAAAATTCATACTTATATAACAGAACATAGTTTAGGTTGTCAATGTCGTATCATTGATGAGGTACCATGACGTTACTTTAACTTTTGCTTCCTAGGACGGAAAAGTACGCCTTTGCTCCCTACAATGAGTCCAGAAAATGTATATTATGGATGGAGGTATAATAGAGGATACCACTCTTTTTGGGGAATATTTAAAAACATTCCATCACTCGAAATTGTTTTCCCACAAGCGCCAAAATTGCTATATAAATTTGGTGTGTTCTGTGATCTCAACCTATTAGGCAATTCAAAGCAAATTTGGAGTGTTGGTAGAAATTCAAGAATACTTTTGATTTGACCAGTAGTGACTCTTTGGTTATGAATTGGCGCTCTGTTGGTAATTTCAGTTAGATATTTAGTTACGTGTTTCTTCACTGCATAAAAAATATCAGATAACCGTTCGGTATCGACTACAAAAATCAACAGCACATATTCACTGACTGATATAGTACATTTTTTTTCAAACCCCTAAATTTCTTTATATTTTCTAATTTTGTTCTAAAATTGTTCGTTCCGTTAACCAGCTGACGAACGTCAACCCTCAGGAGTCGAAACTTGTGCGAGCAATGGATCAACGAGGCCTTACGTTTTAACGTGCGATAGGCTTGATAGGCAGATATGCTAACCACTACAGTACTACCGAGACTGTGTTACCTTGTTAACGATCGAAATTGTAAGCGCTATGCGACTCCTGCTATTTAAAAAAAAATCTCTGCCGAATATTTTAAACGAGCATACAGAATATCTTGCAAGTTGTCATTCATATATTTTATTCCACAGACGACCTATAACCGAATAATCTGGCCTCAAATACATAAGTGACGATCGTGTTTGAGTTGTGGATATGTTCTGTTCGCATTTACATTATATACTAGTTAACATCTGACCCCTTCTATTATATCAACCATTAAATGGGGACTAATGGAATTCCATTGCTTTCTGTTCTGAAGTTATTGTGGTAACCAGAGAGCGTAAACATTTAAATTGGAATGATTGTTATTACATGTCATAGTGAACGATTAGTTTTGTTCAATTTTTGAAAGACAAACTTATTGATGGCTTCAATCTTCTCGACAAGTGCATCCCCACTTGATACAGAGTGCTACGGCCTATATTGAAGGCTATCTGGACACCTGAATTCCTAATTTTATATCTAGCGTGATCATTATGAATTTTTTGCAATCTATAGTCTCTCACATTCCACATTACTGGGTATATCCTGATAGACTTAGAAATAGAAAGGACATTTCCAATTCAATATAGATATATTGAAAGATAGATGGATTGGATGGTTCATCGACATACATATACAAATGTATTGAAACAATTCTAGAAGAACTAACTTACTGAGAAGTCAATTTCATTCTACTAGTCATAATTGGGAATCAAACTATAAATTTGAGACGTAGGCTCATAGAACAGGAAAATCGAGAAAGGAAGAAGAATTAATAGTTCGCTATTATAGTAATAGATGGCAAAAGCAGAAGGTTAAGCACAGCTAATGTCTTTGATTGCCACATCTTAGCATTTTTGATGTTTAATTTTTGAAAAAAAGGTGTGTATTGTCGTGTTAGCTCATCTGTATATTTACTTCGGTGTATATAGCAAACGTTAGCAAGAATCTACATACCTACCTCCTAAATCACGATTGCCAAAATTTTAATTGAAATTTTCTCATGAATAATTGGTCACACTTCAGTCTGAAATAGACAAAAGAAATACTTTCTGACTCTATGTGTGATATTCTGTATGAATGAAAAACAAATTATCAATTTACATGGCGATGATATTCAAGTTGTACCACTTGGTGACTCAATAATACAGTGATGTATTATTCATTCAGAATTGGACATCAATTTCTGCCTATATAGAGATAAAACAACTAAACTCAATTTTTCTCTCAGAAAAATTCCAAGTGGTGTACTGTAGTTTTTCTCTAAATATCAAAAACGTTATTGAAAAACGTTTTTCGAAACATAATCGTTGATCTATATGCATAATTCAAATTTCATACGATGATTAGGATTTTCTGACCGTTTTGTATAAATTGTATAACTGTTGCAGAATAAAACTAACTACACAATCTTCATAATACGTTAAAGTTCTAACAAGGCTGTATTTCAGTCATTTTCTCAGAAGTAGAGCCATAATTGTGTTTTTCAACAAAATCCTAATAGTTGAATATCCATTATATTTATGTTTTTATTTCAATAAAAAATGTTGAAACATTTGACATAGTCAGTGGGCATACTTGAAGACTGGCGTTAAATCAAATCATCTTTCGAACAATCTGTTCAAGCAAGTATTACTTTTGGAATACCTCGTCCGTTGGTAGATGGCGCAATAACTTCGTGGTTCGCATCAGCTTTGGTCGGGGCTTGATACTCTGAAGGATTTTGATTTTTAATTATGGGAAGTCATCGACTTTATGTTGATGATGGCACTGCCCTGCACTGATGAGTGGCCAAATAGCCCGAAACCGGTCTGCAAGTGTGTCCGTCCCTATTATTGAAAAGCAATTCCTTCATTTGTATCGACGAAAGCAAATGCAGGATTTACTTCTGTGAAGAAACCTGCACTGGCACAGCTCGGATGTAATTCAATGCCCTTCGTGGTGTTAGCCAGGGGAGTAGTTGTTTTCTGACAGGTGCCAGCCGAAACCTACTGTGTAGGTAATTTGAGACTGGCCTGAACAGATTATTCGAAAGATGATTTTCAAAAATGTTGGTTTATATAATACAAATTTCATTCATTTCTGACACTGCATGAAGCAACTCACGAGAATACCAAGTGAGATCTTTAATGAAAATTGACAAATTTTCTGATAAAGGAAATACACAATTATCTCCAGCTGGAATTTCTCATATGGTCTGAAAATTGCATTTGAGAAACTTCAATTACTTTCTCAATAATTTATGAAAGGACCCCGATTTTGGATAAAATATCAAAATTCGACAAGTTAATGCCCATCACATGACTAAATTTGTTTGGTTATCATTCATCCTTGGCCAAAAATTCAAAACGGACTCAAATTTCTTTCAATTGGAAAAATCCCATATCATGCAAAGTTTATTCTACTTTAATTTCTATTATATTGGAGGAGAATGAATTCTTCATACTTCCTTGCAGCTTAGAAACATGAGCTCATCAGAATTGGAAAATGATATGAAAATAAAATGATAAAACAAAAGTGATGAATTCTCTGCACGCGCCAAAAAAATCAACATGGTCAGTTGTTTGGGTTATTGACGTATGTGATCAAAGGATTTTTTCGCTTGTCTGAATTATGGGCAACAGCGGTTGAATATTGCAAAGATTGTTCTGAGTCAGCATCGCAATAATGAAAGGCTTTTTGACAAGAGAATAAAATCGGCACGTTCTGAACATAATGATCCATAATATATTTCTTAGTCATATCAATTGAGGTTATCTATCTGCTGGAAATCCTTGTTTAGATCTCCAACGACTGATGTGGTCAGCATTCGAGATTGTTTTTCTACTAATAGTGGCTCCTTTGTAGAACTCAAATACACCGAATTGCGGTTGTCTGGTTCGAAAAAATTTAAGTGATTATTGTGAAGATAGTGAGCTGATTCAATCTTGAATATGAACGAGTATGAAATTGCCTGAGAATTCGAATCTAGTGCAAATATTTCGTGGGGTTAGATTATATATAAAAATTCTTGGCTTGGATGTTTACCGGGTGTTAACCTCAATAACTGAATAGTTTTTTCAAGTATCAATATTGACTTTTAGTTCAGGAAATGAAGCATTTTGGCTCGCAACTCTTTCGTCCACCATGGATTCACCCGAAATTTCCACAGAAGCTAGGGAATAGCTCAAGGATCATTTTCTATATCATGACGCTGTACGCTAGAGCCTTGGGGATGGTTGCCACCCCATCACAGGGGTGGAAATTTTTAATCACATTTTGACTGTAGGAATCAACGGAAAAAGAATTTCTTAGGAAAAAATTCTCCAATTTTTCGGAAAAGTAATATTTTTTGAGTTATTCGAAGTTGAAAGTAACAGTTTTTTGACGAAAAAATCGACATTTCAAATGTTTTTTTGCAAATAACTCTAAAACTTTGCATTTCATCAAAAAAAGTGTGAAGAGGCAAATTGTAGCTTCTGGAAAAACAAAAACAATGATTTCTTTATAATTTTCCTACGGCACGTACGAACTGAGATACAGCAAATTAATGCTTAGCTTTTTTCGTCAAATGTATAAATTGGAAGATTTAAAGCGGAATAACGAGAAAAATTTGCATTTTTCAAAGAAAGCTCATTGGATCCATTTTGAAGTTTTCAATTAGAGCTTTCGAACAAATAAAAAATTGTCTTCCTAGCATGAAAATTGACCGACTTATGATCGAAATAAGATCGGTACCCGCCTTTTTCTACGAATGAAATCTGTGAAAACAACCTCCAAAGTACCCCCTAACTAAAATTGATCGCCACGCTTCTGTGATTCTCTTTATATATGTACTATCAAAACACCCATGAGGTTTAACCAATTTGAAATGCCTAATTTTAGAAAAATTGGAGTTTAAAGAGAACGATTTTTTCCAATTTCGTGTTTTCAACCTTTTTCTTATTAATATCTCTCAAAATACTAAAGATACGAAAGGAACGATACAGTACTAAATTGTAGCTTTTTTAATGACAAAAATTTCCGTGTATTTAGATTTTTTGTAAAGTGAATATTCGGCGAGATATAGCCGTTTAACACCTACATTTAGGATCAAACATCACCTTAGTCAAGCGCTTTAAACTCTCCCCATTGAAAAATTAAGGGATCTTAAGTAATTTTATTCACATTATCCTATAGCTCTTGAAAAGTTCTACAAAATCGTTTCGGAAAATAATTTCTATCACCTAAAATGAAAGAGCTATGCTTAAAAAACCGATAAATTTTTGTTTTGAAAAATTTGAATTACCCGCTTCGGAGCGTAGTAATCTACATACCCGGTATATTCTGCCGTTATACGTTATACGTTCCACTTTTTCCATTCATATTGGAAGACAGAGAAGAAGAAAAATCTGCCTGAGTGTCTCACACTCGAGCAGATTTTCGTTGATTTCTCAGCAGTATATTCTAAAGTTCGAAGACATGAAAATTTCAATGTTTTCAAGGGTAGTTTATAACAAGGGTAGGTTGAAAGATTATGAAATTGTATCCTGAAGCATGAAACAATCATTATTTAACTATTTTTACCCATATTTAGGTTTTTAAGGTTATTTTATAATTTTTGACAATTAGGGGTAGTTTTCACCCCTAAAAAACAAAAAGCGTACAACGGCACAATATAGAAAATGAACTAGAGGGTGTATTAAGCCTAATCCCAAATTTTTGTACAAATCGGTGCTGGACGAAAAAATTGCGAGGTTTTACCATTTTTTTAGCTCCATTTTCTGAACTATTTGGGTGGTTAATAAATGTATCATAATTTGGATTGATGAGCTCAAAATTTGTTCTTCTATCATTCTCATTTTTATAGCATATTTTGATTCAAAAATTTATATCACATAAAAACAACTTTTTCAGAAAAAAAAACTGAAAATAATTTTTCTACAGAAAACAGAAATTTTTCGGTCTATTATATGAAAACCATTCAGTACACTAATGAAAATAATTATCTGACAGATGTTTCAACATAACCTCTTTTTTTATCAAATGGCGCCAGAATAGTTCATTATGTTATTCAGAAAGATTCCTCTTTCATCGAAATTTTGCTACTGCGAATACCAAAAATCTGCCAATCATGTGGATTGAGGAAGCAAGATCATCAGATTTAACACTTACTTATTGTCGGTTCATACACCACACTTTAACTTTCACTCCATCTTTTACTTTTACTTCAAGAAAGTTGTCACAATGTAAATCAATCGAGGCGTTCATACACGGCACTTTCACTTTCACTTTTAGTTCAAGGATGAGAACTTTTACTTTAGAACGAGATAATTTTAGGGACTGCGCATGCGTGCATGTGAAGTCATCACAGCAAGTAGTGCCACCAACATTATAAGGAAACGTAGCCCTGTTCTTCTTCTGAATATTTTACAGAAATGATATTAAATGGATGTTCTGAGAATTCAGATATAAACAAAATAGCAAATTGCAAATCAAAACAATGACGTAACCCACGATTACTTCTTCTTCTTTGTTTGTTTTTGATCACTGCGCATGCGTCCTGTTTACTTTAACACTGGTGTATGAATGGTCCAATTCCATTCTTAAGCTAAAAGTAAAAGATAAAGTGAAAGTAAAATTGTGGTGTATGAACCGACCATTATATAGTATTTTTTTATCGAATTTGAATATTCATAGGTGAAATGACCTGCTGAATTATGCAAACGTGCGTAGATATACCCAGTGTTCCATTTGAAAACGAGAAGTTGATGTAATTTCTCGTAAAAGTGAAAATAGTATAAAAACAAATTTTGATATAGTCTGTCGAAACCGTGATTCCATAAAATCTACTAAAATTTCACTTCTATTTTTCATTTTTTCATCAACAGAGTGGTCAAATGAAAACGAAACAGATGTTTTCATGAGCTGCGACAACATTTTAGAAAGTGGCAGAGCCCCGTCGATTTCATTTGGATGGACCGAAGACTATTTCAGTCGTTTTCACTATCACTTTCACCCCCTATTCAGGAAAGATATAACCCCAAAATAGTTCAATGGTATTGCCTGTAAAGACTATGTCGTTTCAAAGCATTCGGAATCATCTTGAGGGAAATAAACCTGAAACGATCTTCAAACGCATTCGCGGAATAACGAATACTGTTTTGCACCTTACTAACATTGATGATTGTCATATTTTCACAGAACCAATCAAATAATTAGCACATCTCCCCAGTTGTATCCATTCAGTGCTAGTACTGACACAAAGATTCTCACCCTCCAAAAACCATTGACGAATCAATTTGCAAGTAAGTGACTTTCTAATACTAACGACTCCCACCGAAATCCATTCATGAAACAGATTTCCAATGTAGAACGTAAAATTCTCTGCCGGGTTTTTTATAAATGAGTATATTCAGTGGGAAAGGAGCACAGGAGATTGATCACCTTCCCATAACGACTGACGACATCACCATCTGTGACTGTCAACACTCAAACTAGATGCTTTCAATCCCTTCTCGTTTCCAAAATGACGTTCCATTTGTTGCAGACAAAAACTGTTCTTGGATTCAGAGCCGTGAACCGAAAAAGGATGCACTTGATAGAGTCGATTCGATATGAAATGAACCTTTTCGTTTTTCTTGTATTCAGTCAGAAGATGAAGACATTTTGGCATAACATAACTCATATCATACATTTCGGAAGATGAATATATTTTTACCATGTCAATTAAGGGTGTCATATGTTTATGTTAGTTTCGTATCAAAATGAATTGAATGTGTTCATAACATAATAAATAGCTGAAAAATATCCAATTTGATTCATCTCGTGAACGCATTTGTCACTAATAGATATTTCCACACAGTTTCAGTTCAGTATTAATATCTGGACATGGTGCCGTAACGATTTTACTTCTCAGGATCATCATTTGTAAAAAGTGAAGAATTATTAAAATTAGTGTCTCTCCTTGAAGATCCATACTACCGTATCATTTCAATAATTTCTTACTCTCAAATGCTGATTCCGCAGAGTGAAACGCCATGTCATAATGTTAACGACGCTTTAAATATTTCTGCTGAACTGAAACTGTTGATGATAATGGTAGACAAGCAAGTAGAAATCATATACATTAGAACTTATGGACTGGCCCTTGAAGAGACAAGACAGCGAAATGAGCAAGAAACATTATTTCAAGTATAAATTGATGTATTTCTTCCCCATTGTATCACATAACGAGAGGTTGTGAAGGATAGAGTATGAAATTTGCTTTTTGTCCATCACAATATCTCTCCAATGTACAATGTGCATTTTTCTCCAATTCATTTCCCATCGTGCTATGTGAAAGAGTGCCATAATGTCCATTAATTGCGATATCAATGGTACAAATGCGGTAATTCCGATTAATTATTATTAGTAGTGATAATATAGTGCTACCAAATAGACGATGGAATACAAAAGACAAACGCATAAAATAAGCACATTTGGAGCAACGTTGAAACTGAGATTCGAGAAGTGAATGTAAACAGAGAAAAAAATGTTTAAATTGTTTAATAACTCAACTGCGTTTTGATGAATGTCTTCGACATGCTGATCATTCAATTTCAGTTGAAGACAACGGAGATTGCTGCAAATGAGCAAAAGTTTTAATTATTTACTGGAATAATAGCCAATCATAATCCATTGAAATTCATTTCACAATAAGAATAAAAGAGAACCATTGAAGAAAAATCTGAAATTGATAAAACAATAAACAGATATTGATGAATAATTGCACATTCTAGAGTTTATGGATCAAAATATAAATTTCTCTGGTTGAAAGGAATGTTCATACAATAGGTGATGCCAAGTGTTGTAGGGTGTCGACAGTAAACATTTACCATACCAAAGACCATATATTTTTATGGTCACAAAGAATTTATGACTAAATAGGTGATACAGATAAGTTCCTGTGTAAGGGTGCTGACAGTAAAACAGTCCACTAGGTACCAGCAGTCCCGCTATGAATGGATATTACTCATATACCATATACGAAAGAGAAATCTTCAGTTGCCGCATATGCTCTCATATGATTGATTCTTCTAAAGAAAAATCTATTGAATTCTTCAATTTCGTTCCACAGCTGTTCATCGATGAGCAACTTTTCAGATGAATTTTCGATATGTTGGGAAATTTAGAGACCGACATTAATGTTTTTACTCTAGAACTTTTCAAACATGTAGGTCTCTCGTCAGCATCCGAATAATAGGTAGTTTCAGTGTGTCAGATCTTAGTTGGTTAAAATAGTACAGGAAACTGTAATGTATATTTTGGTATCTATGATCACTTCGTTCGACAAAAATCAATTTCTCAATATGAGTACTTGATTAAATAAACTCATTTCTGTAACCTAGTTTGGACGAATGATAAAGAATTATGAATACTGACGAAGAAGTAAAGGGAATTGAACAATCATCACAAAAATCATCCGATTGTGAAATAGTTTCTCTCACTGATTCATGAAGAAAAAATGTCTGATAGAATTATACATACCACAAGCAAATCTTTATGGCCTGCGTCAGAAAATGTTCGCACAATGGGCATTTAATTATGAATATTCAAAACATTTATGACATTATCGAAACCAAAATTCAGTTTAGGATTTTCCTAATCATCAACAGGCATCAGGCCACGAGCATAGTTCAGCTCAAACAACCGCAAACGGCAGACCCGAAACCATAAAACAGCATGAATTACGTTCCGATACACCGCAGTTACAGTTGATATTTCGATTCGAACTGAAATTCGATATCTATAAAATTTTATAATCGAGGTAATCCGGATCATTATATTTCCATTCGGTCAGTTCGATTTAACGTAGTCATTACTCTTTCGAACTCCGAGCAAATCATCTGACAGTTTTATTGTATCCACATGTACTGGGATGGATATAAATGACAACGTTAAACTAAATATAAGAGCAGCCTGGTAAATGCACTTTAATGATTGAAAATGGTTCTGAATATATCAGATAGACTGTGATGTCGAAATCACGTGGCATGTTGAGTCACCCAGCTATTTATGCCAATCAGAATTTTTCCACAAACTCATTGTTTATCAGTATTGATTCATTCGTGAACCAAATGCCGTTTTCCAACGATTATCAATAATGAAGTTAAGGAACTAGTGCAAGCAAAATAATTGTCAAGGGCTTTCTCACATGTGATTTCTAGCAGTGAATGTCGAGTTCAGTCAACTTGCAGCCCTGAAACTTTTCCTAGAGATCAATTACCCTAACACCAAACTGATATTTTTGCACTCGACACTTCTCCAACAAGGTTAGCATCTTCAGGAGAAGAAAATTGATACGAAATCTAAGGACTAGGGTTAGTTGTTTATATACCTAAAGTTTTCCGGTCCGATATGGACTTTGTTTGTTACTGCTAATTATTCTAATTAATTTCTCTCACTGATGAACTAGTGTAGTCACTACCAACAAAGTTGCATCGAGCAGTCTTGTGTCATGCACATGCTTGATCAGCTTAAGATTGCTTTCACCAAAATTGTGGTCGTTGTCTAGAGCGTGTGTTTCTACCTTTCCGTATTTCATGCGAGCAAAATTCTCCTTGAAACGGGTTTCAATAGCTCGTCGACTCTGGCCGATGTATTTGTTGTTGCAAGAAGCTGTTGTAATTTGTGAGATGTTTTGTATACAACTTTCACATTCACTTTATCGAATATCAGTTGAAGTCCTCTAGTATATTGAGGTTCATATGATATAACTTTAGAGTTTCCATTTCTCTCATCCTTTTGAGAAGTCGAATATTCACAAAGTGTTTTCCCAAATTTACATTTTCTGATCATCTCATCAACTGTCTCTGGGTTAAAACCGTTCACTTCAGCTACGTATTTAATCACTCTCCTTTCATTGTCGTGTTGTTGGAGAACTATTTATTGAGGTTGTAGGTGGCATGCATCAATGATCTCAAACATAAAAAGGTGATCATTCAACAAGATGAAAGTTATTCGATTAAAAAAAATCAGTAACATATGAATCAATCCTGATCCAAATTTGACTTTTGGCCAGTGGTATGAGTGATATATGTAATTACAAGGATATAGCATATATAAATCATAAAATATAATTATCAATTTCCACAATAATGAGCTTAGTGAAAACCATTTGTTAAACTGAAAAATAGTTATCAAATATGGAAGAGAATGAATGAGCTCAAGGAACAAGTCTGGGTGTGTTAGCGGTGGTAGGTGAAGCAGTTTCTTGTGGTAGAATGATCATAATCAATAATCATCTGGGTCTGGTCACGAATGAGCTTAGAGAAAATGGTTGTGTGCCAGATTCAACTGAGATTGATACAACGAATTCAGATCTCCATTCAGCGGGTACAGATTAAATGACATGAAATCAAAGTTGTCCACTTGGAATACGAACTGACCATCGAACCAAATGGAAACTGAGTCGTGGTCAGGAAAGCAAACCATTTTTTGAAACTACTATAGATGAAGAGATATCTTCAGTAAACAAATAATATATTCAGATTGAAAAAAGCAGGTTTTCCAAGCTTACAACCCTTCGAAAGAATGTGTTCATAAAATGAAATTTGCCATCCTTAAGAATCGTATCTTATTTTATACGGATGGTGTATAATAGTAACGGTATAACGCTTTTTTCTTGATTCCATGGAATTTTCAACAATTCGTCTAACTGAAGTAAGAGACACCTTCGTCAAATTACTGGTTACTTTTGCTGCAGCACCCGCGTTATATCCTTGCTGAAGTAAGGAACTATACACATTTTCTATAATGATTTTCGCGTCACAAGATAAGTGATTCTTCTTCAACGAACCACTGGAAGTAGCACTATTACTTTTTATCCACGGACGCCACATACTGCCTATTCTGTACGTTGGGGTATAAAATCTTTGCTATTAATGTCTGTTATAACAAATGAATGTTATAAAATTATTGCACGCCGTAACACATGTGAATACTTCCAATGAAATACAAAGACTAAAATGAACAAGAAGTGTAAGCTGTAATCTTCTACAATCCCTCTCTGAGAAATAGAATTACCTGAATCCGGTCCTTTTACATTTATGATGTGCAACTCGGATTCTACAACTTAAGGGTCTAATTGGTTTTATCATAATCCTTCAGTCAATATCATTTATTGTGAAAACTACTATACTTCTCAGCCACTTGCAAGAGGTATGAGCTATTTTCAGCATGGTATCATCCTAGGCACATAGTGCCCAAGAATCATCTTTTTTGAGCTTCTCTGCAACTAGATTGCAGATCAAATTCTTCATAACAAGAGTGTGAGTAATGAACAGTCTCGATAATGTCATAATATCAGGGATTTCATCAAATTGAAAAATTGGAAATCACTCAACGGACGTTGATTTCTTAACAAAGAACTTCGTGAGTGCCTTCTTCTACGGACGCGAAGGTAGGTACTACCTCACGATATTTTTTTTCTCAATGGAAAATTTTTGTACTCCTTCCCCAGGACTATTTTCCAAGAATGAAAGAATGAACTTGCTTACATAGAGGGCGGAAGTTGACAATTTGAAATTCTGTAACCGTCGTTGAGACTACTCATGATACATCAGAGCATCGTTTTGGAAGTCCATTCATAGCTGTTTTTTATAAGTTGATATATTAAGAACTGACGAATTGAACTGAATTATTTACAAAATAAACAAAGTTCTGAACGGAAACACTAAATCATCACCAATAACAACTATTGATCTAAAAAAAATGAATGCAACCAACTCATTTGAAGTTTGAACAATGTATTATGATTTAATATTAGACTATCACCAATATTATACTTCTTATCATACCAAGTTGACTGAGATAAATTGTTTATAGAGGGTGACGTTCAATAGAGTTATCAAAAAAATGGCTTACTAAATTTTCATGCTACAAACCATCAACACCACGGCTTCGCGGAACCTTGCTCGACCTCAGATACAAGACTGAAACCAATAGCCATCTTCGACTCCGTATGATTGAAATCTTCGAGTAAAAGTTAGGGGTCGAAACCGTTTGGCGATCTCGCCAATCTGTAGGATTGAGAAGACACACGCCGGTTGTCAGAAATGCGTTTGTGGCTCCCCACTCCCATACACTGAGAAAGTTGCCAATCGGTTTCAGCGTTGAAGGGATTCAACAGTTGCGCTGAAAGGATATTTTATGGCATTCAGAAACTGGTAGTTCGGTTTTTATGAAACTTGAAAGGTTCCATTCAGAAAACTGTAACGGTTTGAAAAAAGTCATTTCATTTCTGTTGCGCTCGACTAAAATTGCGAAAAAATCACAGCTTTCTGAAGATTAAACACCTGCCGCAAACCTTCGTCATATGTCATATGACATAATGAAATATTAGGTGATAGAAAGTTCAGGAAGTATACCAGTTCAACCATTGAACTAAAAACTGCATAAAAAACCACCCGTGATATGGCTCCGCCTCCCCCACCGCGATAAAATTAAGAGCGAGTTATTCCATGCAATTTTCAGCAATCGCAAAGCAGCGGCGATGAGAATTTTAAGATTTACGGCAGCTGGACAAATTCGATACGTTTTTCGATGCACAGCATTAACTTCGTCTTTGTCATTGAAAATATTGTGCCAAAGATTGTGTAGAGTTTTGCAGTTCAGACTATTAACGTTTTGCTTCGAAGTGAGCGTTTAGTGTCCTATTGTTACAGTCAGTTCCAATAAGTGATTATTGTGTGAAATCTTTCACAATTCCGCCGTCTGGAATCTGACATGAACTGAAAGTGAAGTGCAGAAGAAACTGTATCAGAGAAAAAGGCGAGCCAGGGTGAAATGGCTCCACAAGAGACGTATGAAGGGTATGGAAGTGCTCGATTAGTAGCTAAATATCCAGTAAATTAATGAAACATATATTAATTTTGTTGAGATATCAATATCAACTCCATTATAAATACCACATACATTGTATGACATAATATTGTTTTTATATGTCTTTCTATCACTGACGAGAACACCCAGAAAGCAGAATCCTGTGGGACAGGGCACGACGGAAGCGTGTGAGTATCGTAGCGGTCCAGAGCGTCTTTCAATTGTTTGAGAGCGCATTTGCTTAGTTCAACAGTTGGTGAGGAGAGTAAATACAACACAAGCAGAGGCCATAGACCTCTCGACCACAAATGAAAAAATACAGGAGTAATATTGGTTGTAGTTGAAACCATTTTCAGCTTTTTCAACTATTACCAGATGAAATAAATGAAAGGGGAAACTCAGGCACCTATTCATAGTTTCGGAAAATTGGATCATTCTTTGCGACTGAAATCTGTATTCATATTATAGAAATGATATCTTCACATTCTTGACATGATTTTCAGTTTTAGATTCTTTTTATTTTGAAAAATAGAATATTTCAAAAACTTAATTGGTTCGCAGTTATGTTGAGAAAAAAAGATACAATCTGCCGCAATATATCATCACTTTCAATAGATTCGAAGACAAGCAAGTCTGTTAGTCAGGTCTCTGAAGCTGGGGAGGTACTCAATAGCAGGCCCAACTATTACAGAAACTCAAAATGAAATGAAAGGTGTCAGATTCAATAGAAAATATGTTCGATATGTCTTGTAACATATTATATTTATTAGGAATCCTTAAAATACAGAAGATTGTAGGTGCAATTGGAAGTTTTCGTAAAATTGATTGATTTTCATACCACAATTTTACACATCGGATATTTTCTCTTTCGTAGGGTTGGTGTTCGATTCCATTTTGAGTTGAAAGATTTCAAAGATACATAATACTTTCACCACATCCATAATCCTCCAAAAAGATTACCAAGATGATATATTTAATTACATATGTTATCGGACAAAGTATTGAAGTGTCTAATTGGGACTTAGATATCTTCAGAGAGAAAGCAGATGATAAGGCGAATCTAAATAAGTGAAGATTGAGGAATATTTGAGTAGTTCTCGACTATTTTTGAATGTTATTGTTTTTCTGAAGTGCTGATTTTCACAATGTTTTTTGTTTCATGACTATGTTTGATTATATTTCATTTCACTACATTGTTTCATTTCCAGAATATAAGAATTGATTGAAAACTGCAAAGCAATATCTATCCAATCGTTCTGTTCGAATTTCAAATGTCAGGAAAGTTGTGCTTATTTATATCTATTTCTAGTTCAAGAATAATGTAGAGTGAGTGTGTCCTGCTCAATTCACCTCATTCTTGAAATAGACCCAAATTCTTTTAGATATTCGGTTAGTTCACATACTTGATATAAAAGTGCAATTGTTCAATAAGGATCGATATACCTAAAACCACAATTGATATCATGTGCACTCAAAGTGCGTTTCGCTAACCAAGTCAGTATCTCCAGAAGAAGAACTTGTTGATTAAGATGGCCGATAATTGAAGAGAATTCATGATAACGTAGATGAAAAACACTTCATTGTGTATTTTCAGGAAACAGTTCACAAAACCGCTCCCTGTGTTTCACTTCATAATAGCATCTTCAGGCGTGCTATAGTAATATAACACGGCTGAAGAAGTTACTGTATAATGGAACATATATAGCAGTTTTGTGAAAGGTATTGTAAAAAGTACGCAACAACATATTCTTCAATCATAGGCATCATTTTGTTTGGAACTAATAACTTGGTTGCAACTCCTTTGCGATAAAAAAAATTTTTTGCAAATCACACCAGTCTCCCCCATCCTCTTTTCCCCTAGTGAATTTCTGGGATTATTTGTATAATTGGAACTTACTTTTATCCAGATATTAATTTATAAATTTAATCACATATATACCACACACGCTTGGTACGGTTTTTGTATATTCCAGAAATATACAAACCAATTATTTTCGATTTATTATTGGGAGCACAAATTCTTTACCATGAACGACATTCCAGAAACTCCGATTTCAACATTTCACATAATGAAGAGTTAAATAGTTCGATAATCTAAAATGTGAACGGGTTGTCACATTTCCAATCCCAATAAATTTCCAGTTATGATAATAAATCCTTTCGACTAATTATCTATTTATAAGTAGTTTATCTGATAAACGATTTCTTTTACAAGGAATTTGTTTCAGAATAGTTCAAATTTTATTACCTCAAACTGCTTCCGCTCATGATTGAATGGAGTGTCGTTAAAAACTGTGTTCGGACGAACTGAAAGGAGAAGTTCATCTGATACAAGGTATCAACATTTTTATTACTCATTCGATGTGGAATAGTAGCTTCAATGGAGTCCACCGTGATATAACCAAGTTTTTGAACAGCTAACAGTTTCATGATAGAAGAAATCAAGAACTGGTTTCTAACGAAGCATTTGCTCGTTCACTACCATTCCTAGAAGTTCATTTGAGTGATTAGGCTGAGAAGAAATGCAAAATTGATATAAAAATCTAACTTTCTGAAGAGAAAATTTGCTGAAATAGAAATTGAGTCATTTCATTGCATTTTCGTCAAACTTTAAGAATTTGAAAAAGTAAATCATTCAGAATCAAGTAAGGAATGCATCAGTTCGTATTCGTACCTTTCATAATAACCAGAAACATGTTGAATGTTTCAGTGTGATAATGAATTGCGAGATAATTTCTTAGCGAATACCACAAAAACATTGATTAGCCCAAAATCAACTTTTTCGATAATGCTTGGTGTAACTAGTGATTGGGTTCTATAAATTATACTTCGGTTGGTCCATCTGAATAGATCACCTTGTAGTAGTACTCCTACGACTGATATGCGCCAAGTGAAAGAATGACTCACCATGCCATCATCCCACGATACCTCACTCGAATATGCATCAATATACTTCTTGCGCTGAATATGATGAGCTCCAAAATGTGAAGTGATTTCGAATAAGTAAATTCAATGAATTTTCCATACCATGGGAAAAATCGCGGAAGAAAACACGCTCAGTGAAGACTAAGTAGAAAATTGGCGGAAACTAAAGAAACTCGAGAAAAAATTCCATTCCTACTCGTCCAGTAAGTTTGTTTT
This sequence comes from Zygogramma bicolorata, assembly GCA_032362365.1. Lineage (NCBI taxonomy): Eukaryota > Metazoa > Arthropoda > Insecta > Coleoptera > Chrysomelidae > Zygogramma > Zygogramma bicolorata. The sequence continues at coordinate 1,939,085 of JAVJAQ010005617.1, forward strand.
TGAGTTTTTTGTAGTGTCTCAGAGGAGCCAACGAGATGAGTCAATAGATGAGACTGACAATGATTTCTGCTCATTTATCATCGGCAGATGCAATCTACCTTGTACTAGTAAATCAACGTACGGCTGAACTTCAGTCATCATCCTGCGCCGTTTTTTGCCCTGAACACATTCTGAGTTGTGTCAGCCGTGTGCGTCGCGCACAAAAATAATTCCTCTTTTGTTGATGCAAGTTCGTCGTCATATTCGACATCGGAACTTTCCACCACCAACAATGAATCTTTCCGTAGTGATAACGCTATTAATAATATACTGGGAGATGATCTGACTGAAGCAAAGTCTCATAGTAGTGATATCGAGGAATATTTTGCACTGCGGTGGTATACCTATCTGACACAAGGACTAGAGAGCGACAACGAAGAACCTGACGACACTTGAGGACAAACTCCGTTTCTAATAGTCGTAAGTACGATTGTTTTTAATATTTTGTGTAACGTTGCAGAACGAAACTAGAGAAATGAATGGATTTCTGATCACTGATCATCGGCGGGGACACTCTAATTTGTAGATAATAGAGCTGGCCTTAGTCATAAGCAGTTTTTTGTCCCGCAATTTTCCTGAGTTGTGTACGATGAGGGTCTCGCGCACAAAAACAATCACTTTTCTGTGGGCGCAGGTTTCATGCCATTGCACCACATTAACTTCATCCAAACTGAATCTACTGGACCTTCAAATTATATAGGGCAAAAGTTTCTCATCACTTAGTTCTGCTATGTCTGGTGAGTTTTCGACATAAAGAGGCATTCAAGATGACCTTGTCTGACTTGGCCGGTGCTGGTGAAGCATTATGCAACGTTCCTCTGTTTATTTCAAACCACAGGAGATTTCTGATTGCAATAGACTTGAAGGCTCAACCTTCACCTTCAAAAAACCCCAAGGTCCTTGCCTAACGAAGTCGATCGAAATCTTTGAAGAATCGGGTGGGGGAACACCTCAAGAAAACAAAACAGAAAAAGGGGAAAGAGGTTCACGAAGTACAACAACAAATAGTTTGCTGGTCGTATTAAACATTTTACAGCACATGGCAAACCATAACCAACAACATTTTGCAACTTGGTCAGGAATATAAAATATCTTTTGATGCCCCACCTCACCAAAAACAGGCATCTGAGCTGCCAACAATTCCACCTAGCAAGCTGAACCTCTTTTATGAAAGTTTAGTCATATTACTGGAATTCGAAAGCATTAAACCAGCTCGTCAATGTAAAGAAAAATTTTTGTTCGCCTATTTTCTCAGGTTTGACTCTACTGGTTTATTTTGATCTGAAGCATTCGCATGAATCTATCACAGCCCCTCAAAACTGTGAAAATGTGGTGTCTGACAAGTTTTTTGCGTCAATGGATTTGACAGACGCCGATGAATAAAAGAAATGTTTGCTATTTCAGTATAGACACCAAATTTTCGAATTTCAATGTTTATGTATTGGCCTATCTGTTGCACCTTATTTATTATCAAAAGTCTTGAAAACCGGTTATACATTTTTTGAGGTCAAGAATTTTTGTATCTGTAAGTTATTTAGACGACATCTCTTTAATGAGCACTACCAGGAAGATGTGTTCAGAAAACATCCAACAAACTTGTGGTATTTCGCAGAACATTAGGATTCGATAGTAATGAAAAATAAATTCATTTGACACTTGATTTCGATTTGCCTAGTAGGATCAAAATTATTTGAGGGCAGATCAAGGAGAATTTCACAATGGAAGTTTCCAACGAGTTGCACAATGACTTTATATGGTGGGCACCTAGAAGGTAGAACAATGCCTGAATTTTGCAAAATATAACATGCAACAACGAGGAGGCCAAAAGGTTGTAGGAAGGCGGCGAGGCCAAACATCATATTAATTTTCTGGAATTGAAAGCAGCCTTTCATCGCTTCAAAACCTTTAGAAAGTTCTCTTCAAACTGTCACATATTTTTGGTATAGACAACAACACTGTCATCGTGCACATTAACCGTATTTGTGGCCAGCTATGTGTGGCCAGCCATTCTGCTGAGGTTTGGGTACTTTACCCTAACCTTAACAGAATAGCTGGCGTTATGTCGAAGTGGTATAAACCTAATTATATTTGAGAACTCGTGTATTCTGATGGGAAGTATTTTTTTTTTGTCGAAAAGCTTAGACAACCTGAAGTTGATCTGTTCACTAACTACCCCAGCACGGTGGCCCGATGAGGGATTGAACCCATGTCTTCCGCTTGCGAGGCACACGTGCTTGCCTCTTCACCGAATAATTGACAAAAGTTCGTTCCAAGAAAGCATCAGCGACAAACATTTTTTTTTCATTTTTCACGGAGAAACCTGAATTATGAATGGTAATGGTTCGGACTTCCATTGATTATGTTATTAATTCTATTGAAATCTGTTGATAAGAACGAAAAGGTAAAAAATATAAATCAAATAAGGGAATCAATTCCAAACAAAAGGTTGAAATGGATTTTTCTGTCAAAATAAAATCAAAGGATTGATTGATCAAAGAAAATAATGTTGTGACAAAAACATTGAAATATCGAATATGAAGTATCAATCACAATATTCAAATAAATAAATAAATGAATAGTATAAATAAAAGTTGAAACCAAGTTTCGAGTTGAGTGTATCGATTGCTGGTATCCAAAATCGTTTTCGGGTGATGACCGATAATATTTCGAGGCATGGTCGGTTATAAAGACCCGAATTCCCTATGGTGGGGAAAGGGGTGGTACTAACAATGAGGTTCACGGGGTGCTACCGCAAGTGCACTGATCTGTTTCCAGCAGGAAGTGGACGTATTGACGCGAGATTCTCTTTCCCCGAGCCGAAGTCGGTCTATGCCTTGGATAATCGGCCTCCGCACATTTCGGATCTCCAGACTGGGGTGACTGAGTGCGTCTATGAGAATGAAGGCGAATTCCTTGAATGTACTCTTGAACCAGTGCTCTTCCTTGTGTAGGACCTCGGCTTCAGATCATTTAATAGTGTGATGGTTTGTCCAAACTTGTTCCGCCATTCCTGATATCGTGGATTCTCCTCGTTTTATGATTTTCTTGTGTTTGCCCATTCTCATTTCCATTGGTTTTTTGGTCTCTCCGATGTAGGATTTCCCGAAATCGTATGGTATCGGGTAAACGTAGTTCTTGGTGTCGCTGTTTCTATTCGGTGGTTGAAATATTCTCTGCACACATTCACTACGACATCGAAATGAAGATTTTTCTCGTCATGACTTATAAAAAGCTACACCTCAGATCTCGATCTCTTTGCTGGAAATGAGTCTGCAATTCAGTGTTGTTAGAACTGATCAATTCAAAGACAACAGCACAAGACATGCTGCCACTTCTGCGGCCTATCAAATCGGTATGAGCACGGACACCACAAATGTAGGGTGGCCCGAAAAATAAAACACTTTTGGTAAATTATACAATAGAACAATAATTACAAACGGTATATCTGCGGATTACATCCGCAATTTTAATTGACGAGTTAAGTTTTTCGTTTACTTGAGTTTTCATTGTGTTCTCAAATACTGTCTGTACCAAATGCTTAGTTTATAGCTGGGAATTATATGAAGAATAAACAGTTCATTCAGACTACTGTAGCAGTTTGAGATTAGTCTGAATAATTCTTTGAACATCTACAAAGTAATCTATTTGGATGGGACCAACCGAAGTATAATTGAGGATTGAACGACTTACCTGAAGAAAGTTTAATCCAGATTATACGAGGTTATTAACATCCGAATAGAGAGACACCCACTCATCTAGAAAAAATAGAATATATTTTTTGTCATCACTCGAAAAGGCGATATCATGACAAGGTACATTGATGGACATTCGGGTGAGGTTTCGTGGAATAGGGGCATGGTGAGTGATTCTTTCAACTTGCGAATATTAGTTATAGAGGTTCTACTACAAAGTGATATATTCGGATATATCCAACCACGTACAATTAGCATTGAACTTCCTTCAGGTAAGTCGTTTAATCCTAAATTATCCATATGTCCAATGATGAGCAGAGGAAAAAGTTTTGACCAATATCCAAAGACGATGCAAAAATCAACAGATCATGTGATTATTATGTACAGAATTCCATTGAATATGAATGCAATATAGTAACTCTTAATGCACCAATATTTCATTTATGCCAAACACACCTGAGTTAACGGCACGTTCCCCAAACCATTAACATAATATGCATTGAATATATCCTTGAGTTTCACCTGTTTTTTCTATAACATATTAGTTATCCGAAGGTACCTTTTTGACCGTTAAAGAAATAACTAACGGATGAATCCCATCGCAAATACAGATCCTAATGACGGGTAGCTACCCAAGTGTCAAGCCCAAAAATAAACTTGAAATACACTGTGGTTGATATCCAATTTTCAAAAGTAAATCTTTTCCTGTGTGTTCACAAAAAAAAAATAATTGACCATTCAATATCCACTAATGAAAAATTCTGAAGTCATTCTGAGAAAATATCAAGGAATTCCTCTTCAAAAGTAATATGGAGAAAAATATATAAAGGCTATCGAGAACTGAAATCTTTCTGCAATGGTATCGCAAGAACTAATAAGAGAGACGAAATTCTCATTCTGAAAATTTTCTGGAAGAACTCCAAGTACCCATTTATTATATGAAATCCTTTTCTGGGAATGCTAGGGATATTTCAATCATTTGAAATCGTACAAATATTAATTGAGGTTGGGAGATATGATATTCGTTCATATAATTATCTGTTTTTCATTTAAAGTTAGTCCTAGTGAAGAAAACGGTATTGCGGTAGAGATGAGTGGCTAATCAAATTTAATTCAGAAAGAGATATAAGTAATACTGAATATGCGAAACTACTATCTTTAGACTGAGAGAAACTGTAACATCAGGAAACGAAATGGTAGGGTTCACAAAAACAAAAGTTGTATGTTTGGATGGAATGTTGAATCTACAAAGTCATGAGCCAATAGACTACAAGCCCCTAACACTTGTTTAGGGAGTCGAATGTCCCATCATGATTTATGTTCAGAACGATATTGCCATATGGAACAATATTTCCAGCACTATGCCGTGTGTTTTTACTGGTTCAATCGACTATATACAGGAAATAACTGAATTCTCCACCAGAAAAAGTTATTGTCAAATTATCTCATAGAACTTTTATCAATATGATTGTTCCAGAAGAACTAATCACTAAGATCACAGTCCCGCATAAAAATAATGGTACTGTTGTTGTTCTAATGATTGTTTTCGAATTGTTCGTTTTCGTCAACCAGCTGACGAACGCCAACTCTCAGAAGTAGAAACTTGTTTTAGCATTGTATCAACGAGGCCTTACCTTTTAACGTGCGATTACCCAGCACGGCGGCCCGGACGGGAATCAAACCCGGTCTTCTGCTTGAAAGGCGAATGTGCACTACCTAGAATCTCAAGCAGTAAGCTGTAAAATTTGTTTTTCTCAAAATGGTTCTCGATCCCATTATATTTTGACGACAATGAGGTTTTCGTGTTCAGTTGACTAGGATCTATCATTTTGAAGAAAGCAATATAATAATATTTGCTGGTAACTTTCTATTTTATAAAAGCCGAACAGTCTTGTAGATATAACTTCGCTATATAAATTAAAAATATGTACATTAATCCATTTGGTCAGGAACGAATTGAAGCAGTCTAATTTAACATTCAACAAGTAAACATTTGACTATATATTCAAATAATTTATCTGTAATGAGAATTAAAACTAACATAGGGCAACAATGTTTACTTTGTAGGAATTCAAATATACAACAATTTACTGATACATCTTGAAGAATTATAGTGGAGTCAGATTCAGAATTAATTTAAAGAAATATTCGCTACGGTAGACCAAATAATTTTTTCTCTCAATATTTTTTTTCTCGTCCTATTTCATGAACAAGACTCTTTTTCTCTGATTTCGTTAATTTTTTTTCTTTTTTTTCTTTTAGTTATTACGTACTTGTACCTATAGTCGAGTTGAAATCCCTCATATAAACATGTATGTTTGAAATAAACCATTTATTATTATTTTCGGATGGAAAGTTTTTCCCTCTGAATAGTCCATTGCACCGCTACAAACTAACAGCATATACACTAGTGCAGTTCCTAAATTGTAGATAGTGAATCATTTTACATTTTCATGTAGGGTATTTGAAAGAGCGGAGAAGTTGTAAGAAACTGGCAGAGTAAAACTTTTTTCAAAACCTAAGTACCTAGCTAATCTATGTTTTATTTCTTGAGCTGCTGCATATCAATTATGAACCGTACAGCCTATGAGTCACTTTCTACAATTTAGAAACTAGACTGTAGAAAGTATTCTTCAGATATAGCAGCATCGCGCCATCGTGTTGAACATGACTCACATTAACTCCTAAAAAACTATTATTTTCTTGTAGTGTTTATTATTGGATACAATTATTATTTTACCGGCCTCTTTGGATTGAATCAGGAGTTTTCTGATATCCGCCATCATTTTGCACAGATATAAGTGGAAATTTGGTGTTTGATGTTTTCACATCTTATGCATTGTTATTTTTTGTTTGTTGTTAATCGACAACAAGAAACGATACACAATGTAACATGATGTATGAATGAGATGCAATTTCTTTCAATTTGCGCATAGAAGTTAAACTGTGTTTTCAGTTTTTTGAAAACGAGCAGCAAACAGTCGAGTGTTGAAACAGAAAAGCTTTCACCATGATAAATGGAAAAAATTATATATTAGATTCCTGAATGAATTATCGAGAGCCTTAATAACATAAGGAAAATTAAGTTGAAGCAGAAGCCTGCTAGGAATTACACGTTGAAAAGTGACCTTAGTCATTACAAGCTTGTGGCATATTACAACAGCAATGTTTACCACGGTGTGCAGGAGATGAAAAAACCCATTATAAACCTATGCATTGACTTTCATGAATGAAAATATTCAATCTTCATTGAAGTAACGGAGATAAATCATATGAATATGATGATATTCTGATCAAATAACAAGATATTTCTTCTATCGAAAAACTGGGGTAGTACTCACGGTTTTAAGAAGGAGAATTACTCAAATTCAGAACATGGGAAGTCAATGATAGCATGAGTGTTTGTAGTTTCGTGAGAAGAAATTCCCCACTCCAACATACATGAGAAGGAAAATAAAATATCACTACTTTTCTTTGGGTTTGAAGGCCGTCGTTTTTTGGAATTTCTTCCTGACATTTCGCTAGCGCGAGTGGCAAGCTTCTTCAGAGGCTCATTCATCTTGACTATTAATTCCGATGACTGGACCAGTCAAATCAATGGCAACAGGCAATACTACAGGAAGCAGAATGAAGCCGAGAATATTCTGATTGGTTAATCATTCTTTGAGAAAGCTTGGAGGTGATATTGATTAAATGTACTACAAAACGATTGTTCATTAGTTACTTCACCGATGTATGATTGGATTTGATTTGAATATGGTGAGTAACAAGTCCATAATTCGATATCCTTAAAGTACAAGAAGAATGTGTCAGTTTCAGAATTTGTAACAGATATGATGCAATGGAATGTTCAACTCAGGGGAAAGTACGTGGTCTCTTTAATGAATTATAAACGAGGATCTCTTCAAAGTGAACTATTCAATATATTTCAATGCGTTATTCCCGTTTTCTATATTTTCAAAGACCCAAAGCGATGGAAAAATATACCAGTTTCCAACCGATCTATGTTTCGTTGCACTTTGGTGAAGCCAAGTAGTATTTATTTTCTTAGGACGTCAGGTCTCCACTCTTGGTCGGCTCAGATAAACACATTAGAGATGCTATTACTGTTGGTCTATTTTCAATTGCTCGAAGTGAGTACAGAATGACACATCAGTATCTCGCACTCGGAATAACTCTAATAATGCCAGGAGTATATACTTCATTTAATGTGATGTGGTTTCACATCGGGGGCCATTACTTTTTCACAAACAGATTCAACCGGACTCTCACACTGAGATTATATATGGTCATTAATTAGATTAATGCTACCAACCTATCATTGTTCTGAGCGCAGATGAATTGAGCTTTGTATGAAAGTGTGTGTTATATAACATGTGTTCTGCAAAAAACTTTATATCATTAGTTGGTGTTTTTCGGTTTTCCCCACATCTACAGCATTTTTTTTTATTTGCGAGATGTTTTTGACCGCCCGAATTGATTGCAAAATATTTTTCACTCAATGTTTCGAACAGCCTACTGAAAACGCCTGAAATCGACGATCGTTTCAACAACTAAGTTTTCATCTTCAGGACAAGAATGATTCAAATGGAAATGATTAGGTACCTTTGTATTCATGTAAAACTTCATTTCCATGTTAGAACTGACGAGGAAGGGAGAATAATAAACTATTCAGAGAACATCCATGAATTGGCACATTTTCTCGTAAGATTCATATTCAGAAGAGGGTTAACGCAATCGGCACAGCTGTTTGGTCCATATTCGATGTTCCAAGAGAGATAATGAAATTTTGGTTCTTTATCAAGTTTTAGGTATTCGAACAAACTTCTGTACACATTTTTTTCAACCTCCAGAACACAGTTGAATAACAAAAATTTACTCATTTTATGGAACAACCAGCAGGGTCATTTGATCTTTGATATAATGGTTAATGCTTTCACGGCCGAGGTGTTTAGTATCACTACTTTGGTTCAGGTTTGAAGGCCGTCGTTTTCTGGAATCTCTTCCAGACCTTTTGCTGGCGCGAATGGCTAGCCTCTTCAGAGGTTCATACATCTTGAGTTTGACTCCGATCATTGGGTATTACGACTTCGTAAAGCATATTCATATGGATTCAGGTAGTTCGGTTTTGAAACCCGAACCAAAGTAGTGATACATTTGATCTTTATCATTACATATTGAGACCATATTTGTCCATGCTGCCTCTCTGAAATTCTCAGATAGTAGTTGCTCGTTTTTAATTTTGGCTATGAGCGTGTGAATGTTAACGAAATGATGGAAATGACACACACTATTTTTCAATTGTGAAAGGGGATCAGTGCTATTAATTTTTTTGTGAAATCAGAATAGTCCTTCGGACGTACAGAGACCTTGAGTGAATGCAGAATGAGAAATTTCACTAATAAATATATTAGGAGCCTAATTTACATGATGAAGAAACATAGTGGATCAGAAAACAACAACTGTTCTATTCTCCTCTCTCTCTATAGTTATATATATATATATATATATATATATATATATATATATATATAAATATTTGAAATTATTTCCTCTCGGCGTCTCATGAAAACTCGATAATCGTAGCTATCGTCTCTCCTCTGAAGAAACCGGATATGTGGAGAATCTCCTCAGCCTACACTTCGCATTCATTGAATTTTCCCTTTCCTAGTGAAACTCAATAAGAATCTGCAGGCAAGGCAATCTTGAAGGCCGGACATGACTCTGATGACACGGCCAACCCAGATGAGAGAATGGACATTGAACTCCATCGAGTTACAATCCCGGCCATCGGTGTTGGTCATCTATTTGCTTCTCTTCTTCGCGACTTCTTTTTGTGATAGTACACGTCAGTGGCGTACTTGAAAACGGAGGAAGGATTTCCTAGACCATTCTCTTAGTTATCTGCTCGCAGAATGAAGGAAAGCATACACCATTACGACGTTTGTATAAAATTTTCCTAGAAATTCTCGTCACTACATGTCATATGATGTCGTAATTGAATACATTTTTTTGCGATTGAGTTGCAAACGAAACTTACGAAACAGATCAAAATAACTGAAAGGTCTGCTATGGTATATGTCTATCTCTCAGCAAAAACCTATTATAACTAGTCGCTAGTATTCGAATAAGTGAACTACATGAAACTTCAATGGCTGTTTTCCATGATCATATTTCACATTTATTTATGCTCATATTGAAAGTCATTTTCCCATTATTCATCTCTGTAATGGTTACTGTTTTCATCCCAATCGAATGCACTATAGGACCATTCTCTATAAAAATCGCCGGAATGAGTAGGCTGTTGGAATCAAGAACTCATGTTATCTGTTCTGGAAAAATATCATTCTCAAACCTTGCTACATACACATTTTACTTGATTGATTCGAGATTAGCTTATATCCCGAATAACAACCCAAAAGACTCAGAATTGCCTCGCAGAGTCATGTTAAAATTCTCCGTAAAACTGAATTCTTGTTAATGCCACCTCTGCGTATCTTTGACATCGAGTAGATAGTCTTTATCCTCACCCACCAGCCAATGAAATAACTTACTTCACATCATATGCATAAAGTGCCGCCTGGCAGTGCAATCTGAAGCCTATCTCTTGTCAAGAATCAAGCAATAAATTTAACCATGTTCATTCAAAACACCTAACAATAATCCCTACAGTTTCTTTGGACATTTTTCGGAATTCCCCCGGAATTCCCTCGGAATTCCCCGGGATTCCTATCAATTGTACAAGGATGGGGATTGGGACAAAAGGATTTCTGTGTTTTTTAGCTAGGGTCAGTTTTTTGCAGAGCGTATCAACCAAATCTGGTCATTCATGCGATTCCTTAAGGTGAGTAATTGGTTTTATGAAAATGTCAATGTCAATTGTGAAAATCAAACCTAACATGATTGAATGGAAGCAGACATTTGATGTTACCTACACTAAAGCCATATTTTCTCGGTAAAGTATTTAAGTATTTGAAATACTTTGAAATCATTTTATTTTTGCGTTGAAATAATTGCATATACAATAACGTTACATCTGTCAATTATTGAAAGTATTTCAAAATCATGGTTGAAATAATTTCAAAATCATCAACCGAGAAAATATACTATATTTTCTATAAATTTTTTTTCTATAAATTTGATATAAATAAGCTATTAGCTTATTTATATCAAATGCTAGAGAGAAATTCCCACTTATAAGGTCACTATTTCTAGAAATAGTGTTAACATTGAATAGTTTGACTTCAGAACTCGTGGCATTTTGTGAAGACTATTTTATAACCGAGAATCTTCAGCAATAGAGCCTTCTTCCTAACAACCTACGTCATTTCTCATGAGCAGTATGTTCATTTGCGGACCCGTGAAACATGAAACGTGTTGAGTCATTCTCCAATATGTAAGAGAGAAATTCTCACTTATAAGGTCACTATTTCTAGAAATAGTGTTAACATTGAATAGTTTGACTTCAGAACTCGTGGCATTTTGTGAAGACTATGTCAACATTGCAAACGTCAATAATTCTGGGGCGCAAGGAGGCGAGGAACTGAAAATGTTTTATTGAAATCACAATCATCTCTGGAAGTTGATTGTCGCGATGAAACAAACATATTATATAATATCACTGGATGGTGCGCTTATGCTAAGGTAGGGGTTTTGAAAATGAACATCAGAATTGTGACTTGTTTCTCAGACTCTTTTTGCAAGTGTACATCGAGATGTATTGCAGGTGAGATCAACTGCCAAATGACGCTAGCAAAGAAATTGAACAAATGAAAAATAGTTTGGCTCAGAAACGGACAGATCATTTACAGTTCTCAGTTGAAAGATAGTGACAGTTTTGTTGACGATGAGTTCGTAAAAAGTATGGCCACCGAATTTCATAAAACAAGTGCGAACAATGTTTCCAGTGTCGTGAATATTTTGAATAGTGGACTGGCTGTTTACTGGGGAATTGAGAATATTTAAGTTGATTCAAAAAAGTACCAAATTAAGGTTCGTTATTCGAAGCCTTACTCTTGTCAAGAATCAAGCAATAAGTTTAAGCCGTGTTCATTCCAAACTTTGGAATGTATAAAAGGATAGGGTTGTGGGACAAAGGTAATTCTGTGTATCTTATCTAGGATCAGTTTTATCTGGTCATTCTTGCGATTCCTCAAGGTGAGTAATCGGTTTTATGAAAATATCAATGTCACCTGTGAAATTAAACTTGGCATGAATAAATGAAAGCAGACATACGATGTTACTTATACTATTTATATCAAATGCCATCTACCATAACCGAGGACCTTCAGCAATAGGGCCTTGTTCCTAACCACCAGTATGTTTATTCGCGGACTCGTGAAACATGAAACGTGGTTGAGTCATTCTCCAATAAGAAAGAGAATGTCAATTCAAGCTTGCGGAAGATTCAGTGAGAAAACTTCATGCTAGAACTCTGATTGAATTGGTGATCATATCCATCTGAAGGAAAATTCTGGATATTTATAATCAGCAGCAAAGTAAATTCGAGTAACATTTTCAATATATTTCATTTCAAAATTCAAAGAATAAGGTTGTCATTGATATTTCAATTCACATTTTTCTTTGTCGAACACTCCAACGAGTGTGCCCACAAGGCAGAGCCTTGTGCAGCAAAGGTCGTTTTTTTTTTTTCAAGCTGAGACACACGTCATTTCAACTATAGGGAAAACCAAAGAACCCAGAGCGCTATGGAAACAGTTGGTGTATTCGATCAAAATACCACACCTACCAAGATTGGTATCTATGCTACCAAAAATTGTCTATCGCATGGAGTCAAACATGAATTTTCTGCCCAGACCGTGGTTGGAACTAGAAGTGAGAAACCTCAATGGAATATGAAACTGCGCCGTATAACGTTCATATATATGTCAAGCGAAGGTGAGTTTCACTTGCCAGCGGCATATTCACTTATTATAAGAGTAATTGTTACAGCAACGTTTCGTAATCAAACAAGCTGAGATTCAGAGGCATGAAATTTTCTAGTGAAAAACTGCTCCATTGGAGAATCGAACCTATGAACTTCCGGTCATGAGAGGGATACACTTGCACCAACTTCCTTTATAGTTGAATTTTCCAATTTCTCACTCTTCTATAGAGATGAGCGATATCGTGATTTTTGAATCACACTGATATTCGTTACTAAGATTTTTTAATATCAGTGATTTTTGAACGTGATGTGATCACAGTTTTGAGGTCGCATCGCGTTTGGGATTTGGGGTAACTTTGGTATTGCATGAGACCTTTCACTGGTTCACTGTTATTAGGTTAAGATGAAAATATACTGATATATATCACCAGGAAAGAAAGGGTTTTGAATCAATTAACACTAGTTCGTGATGATAAAGAACAACAAATCACCTAACAACAACATCAACTAACTATACTGTTCTCGAGTATTAATATCAGTAAGACTAATAACAGTTTCTGCGATGCTGGTAGCTGCATAATAACTGATAACAAATTTGCGCAGTAGCGATATTTCTTGCTATGTGATATCTAAAAATTCACATATCATGATCGTTCCTTTTTCTGCAAACAAACGAACTCAAATATAACAACGGACTCTAGCCAGGCTGTGAGCACTGATCACTTGATCAGAGCGGTGGGTGTAGTGAATCACGTTCACTTATCACGCTTTATTTGCAAAAAGAGGAACGATCGTGATATGTAACTTTTAGATATCAGTGAAAAAATTACAAATTTTGATCTGGGCAATCAAAATTTAGTTTTTAAAGGCAGATACCTAGGATTGTGGAATAACTATAATTTTGATCTGGGCAATCAAAATTTAGTGAAATATCGGTCATCTCTACTCTTCTATTCCGAAATTCAATTGTCTCGTTCCTCTCTCTCTACTTGTTACGTCACTGTACCGTGTAGCTATTAACACAATGCGTGTATCTTCGCTATCCCGCAGCTTCTCGAGACGTGTCAGTGAGACTTCCGGGACAACGAAAGCGATTGCACTCGAGCAGACTCGTTATCAGATCAGGGAGATATGAATTCATGCGGAACTTGTGAGGTTTCTAGTGGTTGTCGAAGAGTCCTACCAACAATGATGTCGACGGAAATGTTAGATTCATTCAACTTCATGAATGGATGTGGGGGTCTACATGAATCTCGTAGTTCTTTCATTTTCCTATCCAACAAAGGTTTATTTTCGAGATTCGGACTGGACGGTTTCATTTTGTTTCTAAATGGTGGAAGAAAGAATGTTTCAACTTCAATAGAATTTCAATTCGGATGACGGCTGAAAATAATTATTCTGCTCAACTTTCGAAAGGAACATGACATCAGATTCAAGAAGATTTCATTGAAGACCTAACTTTCAATAGGGAGATATATAGGGATTCATTAACTGTCACGTGAAATGAAGAGGTTCAAACAAACCTCAACCGTTTTTAAGCTTGTTATTCAATGAAAGTAATCTTAAAAGTGAATACTCAAGCTACATTCTCATGTTGACACGTTTTTTAATCTTGCATTCCTCTGAAAATAACGAGTCATGACCATCTTTATAACTTATTCAGACTTAAGTTCTTTCAGAAAAATGCGGTTGAAAGCTTTAATTACCCATTATGCATCTAATTACCTTTCGGCAAACGTTAAAATGGATAATTTGACATATTTATTAGTAAGAGAGTAAAACAAGCACAGCAAAAACCACTCTCAACAAAATTTCGACAGCGGATAATCTAAAGTAACGGTTTAATCACAAAGGAGTCAGCAGGTATCGGTGGCATTAGCATATCTCATTAAGAAGATTTTATTCAGACCCATGTCATTAGCTCTTAATTGAAGTTGGAGATATTTGAAAATTAAATTAAGGCCTAAGTTATAGATATGCTTTGAAGAAATTTCAGCATTCACTTAATTCTGCTTGGAATTGGTTCAAAATGCCACTTCAATATTTGAAACGTCTACGGTATCCGTGCGTATTTTCAATCAATTTCTCATGGATAATGACGAAGTCGACAAAAACCTAATTAAGTGTGAGATGGCATTTTTATGATAATCATTTCGGCTCATTCCATTAATTTGGATAAGAATATTCGAATATAAAAATAAAAAATGAAGACCACACGGAGATACCAGTATAGTGTCACAATATATTACAGTTCGAACTGATATTTTCACTAAGATTTCGTTGGGTTATTAATAACAGTATTAGTCCAGTCTATGACCATTTTCCCGTGTATTTATCCCATACAGCACCGATTCGCATGAAAATTTGGATTCAGGATCTACATACCCTCTTTTTCAAAATCTACCCTGTGCCGAGGGTTGCTTTCTCCCTGGGGGTGAATGCCACCCCTTCTTGGGTGTGGAAAATTTTTTATTGGAAATAAGTGCAGAAATCAATAGATTGACTAAATCTAAGCACTTTTTGTTCAATGAACTTTTTTCTGAAAAGCAATACTTTTCGACTTATTCGCGAGTGAAATTGTCGGTTCTCAGGAAAAAAAACACGTTTTCAGATCCTTTTTCGCGAATAACTGGAAAAATATGCATCTAATCGAAAAACCTGCGGTGAGCAAAATTATAGCTTCTAAAAAAACAAAGGCAATCGTTTATTTTTGATGTATGCAAACCCACTACAAACTGAATAATTGCTTGTTGAAAGTTGATTGGTATTTTCAAACGCCAAAATGAAAAGTTTCCACGTCAATAACCAAAAACCAATGGATTGTTCGGGAAAAACTCATTGGACCTTTTCTGAAGTCCTCCATAAATCCTTTATTTTTGTTATTTATGAAAGTTTCTAGCATGAAAACTGACCGAGGTATGAAGGAAATAATGTTGAATCCTATTATTTCGTTAAAAAAAATTGTGAATAACTCATCCTCTCTTCTCTCCCCTTTGAAAAAAATCGTTGTTACTCCATAATTCACTTCATTTGTGTTCTTATAATGAGTTCTGGGTTTTTCATCATTTGACAGTACGTAGTTTTGGAAAAAATTGAGATTGAAAAGAAAAAATCATATACGTAATTCAACGAAAAATCACTATTTCTTCGAAATAACTCGAAAAGTATTGATCACATGCAAAATTTTTTAGAGTACAAAATTGAAGGTTATTCTTCTCCGAGAATTTTGGTGTGTCATTTTTTTCTACAGGGTGAAAATAGGGTAAGATATGGCCAGTTGAATATTGTGAGGGTTCGTGCAAAGTACCTTTTTTGAGCCCTTTCAGCGTGAACCTTTTCAAAAATATGTTCTGAAACAAAAAATAATGTGAATGAGCTTATACCTCTTGTAAAAAGCTACAAAATACTTTTTTGGTGGATTTGATTGCTCAAAGACTAAGCGAGTTATGGGAAAAAAACCATAATCAATTTTTGTAGAAATTAAAGTATGTACATTAGAAGAAATGGTGATTTTTCGCTGAATTATGTATATGATTTCTTCTCTTCGATCTCAATTTTTTCCAAAACTACGTACTTTCAATTGATGAAAAACTCAGAACTCATTATAAGAACATGAATGACGTGAATTATGGAGTAACAACGATTTTTTTCAAAGGGAGTGGAAGAGAGGATGAGTTATTCACCATTTTTTTTTTCAACGAAAAAATAGGATTCAACATTATTTCCTTCATACCTCGGTCAGTTTTGATGCTAGAGAAACTATCATAAATAACAAAAATGAAGGATTTATGAAGGACTTCAAAAAAGGTCCAATGAGTTTTTCCCGAACAATGCATTGGTTTTTGGTTATTGTACGTAGAAACTTTCCATTTTGGCGTTAGAAAATACCAATCAACTTTCAACAAGCAATTATTCAGTTTGTAATGGGTTTGCATACATCACAAGTAAACGATCGCCTTTGTTTTTTCAGAAGCTACAATTTTGCTCACCGCAGGTTTTTATATTAGATGCATATTTTTCCAGTTATTCCCGAAAAAGGATCTGAAAACGTGTTTTTTTTGCCTGAAAACCGACAATTTCACTCGCGAATAAGTCGAAAAGTATTGCTTTTCAGAAAAAAGTTCATTGAACATAAATTACTTAGAATTAGTCAATCTATTGATTTTCGCACTCATTTCCAATAAAAAAATTTTCACCCCCAAGAAGGGGTGGCATCCACCCCCAGGGAGAAAGCAACCCTCGGCATAGGGTAGATTTTGAAATAGAGGGTAAGTAGAACCTTTACCCAAATTTTCATACGAATCGGTACTGTATGGGATAAATACACAGTTTACACTTTTTTTACCGTCATAGACTGGAGTATATCGGAAATAGAAGCTGTCATACATGTACCGTAGAGTATTCGGATGATAAAAAATAGTATATTATGGCACGACGGCGAAAAGTTTTTGAGGCGAATGTAAAAATGTGATATTTTTTAATTGAGTAAACTACTTATAATCAAATAACGGCTTGGACACTGAAAAAAACAAACAATATTATGTTAATCACTACATCATTTTTCTCGTTGCTTCAGACAACTATTGCTCTGGAGAAAATACGACTGTAAATTAGTGATAGTCTTAGTACATGACTTTGAAAAAACTCAGACTCATACGGTCCTTCGATGAATGATATCGAGTTCTCTCAAAACTGAATGGGCATACAAGCTTCTGTACACGAAAAAAGTACGGATATGTACGCATTTACTACGATCATCAGTGCGCGAAATTATTTTTGCGCAGGAATTCAAGATGTATTATGCTCACGGATACAAAGAAAACAGTTAATTTCTCTTTGCGGATGGCTCGATCCGCTCAATTTTCAATCCATTGCATGGCCTTGATTCAGATGTTCAATGTATATGAAGTGTATATGAAATGTAAATGAAACATGCAAACGGATCGAATCTGAGTATTGGCGACTAATGAAAGAAGTCCAAAATGGCGAACTCTTTCTCATACATTCTGAATGTATCGATTTCTTCAGTGTTGAATTTTTTCAAGAAATTGGACGCGCAAACTTCAATGGATGATGCATATACCTCCGCTACAAGAATACCCTCAACCAATCAAAAGTCTGCAAGTAAATAGTTACAACGTTCAGAAGCAACCAGTTGTTTCTTCTTATTGGCAATTATTTTGCCAGTGTCAACATTGAATAGTTTGACTTCAGAACTGGTGGCATTTTGTGAAGAATATTGTCATGTTCCGATATTGCTGGTATTACTGGC
This sequence comes from Zygogramma bicolorata, assembly GCA_032362365.1. Classification (NCBI taxonomy): domain Eukaryota; kingdom Metazoa; phylum Arthropoda; class Insecta; order Coleoptera; family Chrysomelidae; genus Zygogramma; species Zygogramma bicolorata. The sequence continues at coordinate 1,956,975 of JAVJAQ010005617.1, forward strand.
CACAGTAAGCATTTCCGGAACGCTTTTTTGCAGTGCTAGTAATCTACTGCTGATGATATCGGAACGAATCGCCATCGGACATCCTTCAAAGAAACTGTCAGCGGTAAAATAGTCTATTGGTTCTGTTTCCTGATATGGGATTGAAAATGAAGTTCAGGAGGTCAAAAATAGATATAATATACACTCGGGAATAGGAAAGTTCAATAGGAATAATTCATCTGGACAGGAATTGGTTTCGTGAAACCTGGATATCAGCTATCTTACCGGAACTTGGGAGTTGTATTATCTGGTAGGTACTAGTTTTTCTTTCTTCTATTACGGCTCTTATTACTGGCTAGGATATCATCAGCTTTCAAATCTTCTCAAAATCTCTTTGGCTTCTCGTAAAATTTCTCGCGTACCTTTCTGTTGATTCCCCACACCGTTGCTATTGACACGTTTTTCAGTCAAGAAATTCTTCACGAAACACTACTTATCATTTTATTTTTATTCAATTCTATGTACATTGATATATATATCATATATCATTGATCATGATATATACTAAATTTTGATTCCTAGAAAAGGTTTCTAATGGTATATTAACTTTTTATCATTTTTCATTCATCTCTCTCATTGATTGTCTTGTAATTTTTCAAATTGTGTTCAAATTGTCATTCATACTCTGTCAGAATTTGTATTTTGTTGTCATGTCTAGTCAGTGAAATTCAATGTATAGTGTGTTTTCATGTCAGTCTTGAGTTCTATTTTGTGTGAAGTGTTTAGTGAAATATTTTCCAATACAATAATGATGAATAAGTACTGTATTGTAGATTGCCTGATGTTTCCTCAGTCAGAAATCATACCGCAGCTGAGAAGTTCCTCAAATAAGGATGTTGGATATTTGTTTTCATGGTTGATGTTTTTGGTTAGCCGAAATGAGCTAGACAAAGATTCTTTCGAATTTTCCAGTTTCATACAAGGAAAGCAACTACCAAATAATTTTATCATCAAAAGTCTGGATATAATTTCACGTTTCACTGATACTCCATTGAGATTGATCGAACAAAGTATCGATTACATTGGAACATAATACGTGATCACACTAAACTTTCAAAAAAAATCTTAATCGAATTGTTAGAATTTATCTTCGATACTACCCACTGTATTCATTAATGATGGCTCTTATTACAAACAGATACTAGGAACTCCAATGGGAGCTACCATCTCACCGATATTGGCTCAATATGAAATGGATGATTTATTAGACGAATGCATCCCAAAATTTTTTTTTCAGCTTCCTTTTCTGAAGAAATTGTAGATGATATTATATGTGCTGTACCTATTGATGAGATCAAGAGCATCAAAAATGTGTTCGACAGTTATGATCCAATAAAACAGTTCATCATGGAGAAAGAAAGAAACAATACCGTACCATTTTTAAATACTCTTTTGATAAGACCTGAAAACATCAAAATCATCTTCGATTACTACTTCAAACCAACCAATTCAGGAAGATACATTGTGTCGGATATCGACATATTCAAACCACTTTTCATTAAGAAGATAAAAATAAAGTATCTACTACCTCCACCTCTAAAGTCGTTTATAGTACTGTTCGAACGTCATTATTTTGTGGTGAATCAATAATTTTTCCGTAGTTTTCTGGGTTAATAACCTACCTCAATCAGCATTTTCTCGTTATCTCAAATTTTGCATATAAAAAAAAAAGAATTAATATATATATATATATATATATATATATATATATATATATATATATGTATATATATGTATATATATACATATATATATGCGAAATTGGTATTCTGGGAGTTTATCCGTTGATTTGTCGGTATTGACTTTCGACGTTACGCCAACATCTCAGTTGGCTTTTTCAAGAATGTTACTGCTCCTACTTGGTGCTAGCAACTGTTGTTTGAAAAACTTTCTCCAGTTTTTAAATAGTTTCTCGGTCGTAAATTGTAGCCTATATGACCCGTTCCATCAGCCGTCGGATGGATTATGGTTGTCGGATCTTTGGCTAATGACTGTTCAGGTAATAATGGTCGATCTGGTTTGTGGCGACCTGCAACCACCGAAGGACCATTTTCTGAGCTGTTTTTCTTTTCGTTGATGAGATCCTTCCAGACATTTGGTATATTTTGAGAGTCGCCTCTTTTGTTTATTTCTCCATGTTTTCCTATCTCGATGGCCTTCCTGATTTGGCGTGTTCTGAAATGGTTCACCTGCGTTATTTGCTTTGCTGCTTCGAAATTTATTTTGTAACCCGTCTGGTGGTGGTGTTGAAAGAGGGCGGGAGATGTTTGTTTTGTCCTTATGCTATTTTTGTGTTCCTGCACCCTACCTGACATTCTCCTATTCGTCTGGCCAATATATTGCTTATCACAGTCCCCGCATGTGATGCTATTTACTCCTTGGTTTTCGAGAGGAATCCTGTCCTTTGGTCTCGGTTAGCAGGACGAAATGGTCCTTTGAGATTTGAAGACGGTTCGTATATTTTGTTTTCTCATTAGTCTTCCGATTTTGTCGGCGACTCGTTTGATGCAAGGTAGTGTCACCGATTTTTTGGGTTCTGAGGGGTCCTCCGTCCTAGTTTTCCTTGGGTTTGTTTGCGCATGGATTGCCCTACTGATTGAGTGTGTTCCATAGCCATTTTGTCGAAGTGCTTTTGATGTCTCTGTCAGCTCTGCTTTTCTGTTTGTTGTTTTCGTCAGACGAGAAGATCGGGACACCAGCGTGTTGAATACGGATTGTAGTTGTGTGGGGTGATGGTGGGATTCGGCGTGTAGGTATCTGTTTGTGTGGGTGGGCTTTCGGTATACTGTGTATCCTAAAGTGTCGTCCGGCTTTCTGGTAATCAATAGGTTTAAGGAAGGGAGCTGTCTATTTTTTTCTAATTCCGTAGTGAACTGTATGCGCTGATTCAAGCTATTCAGATATGCCACGAAGCGAGCCAACTCTTCTTTTCCATGAGGCCAGATGATAAAGATATTGTCTACGTATCTCTTCCATAGCGTCGGTTTCTGTTGAGCATTTCGTAGTGCTTCTTCCTCGAAATTCATCATGAACAGGTTTGCTACAACTGGAGATGAGGAAGAGCCCATGGGAGCTCTTTCTGTTTGTAGAATCTGTTGTTGTAGATGAAATAAGTATTCATCATGCAGTGTTTCGTCAATTCATGAGGGAATTGCTATTTACAATTCCATTCCTACAGAAATTAAAGAGAATAAGTCAATTTTCAAATTCGAAAATAAATTGAAATCCTTTCTGCTTGATTAGGCAAGAATATCTTTTTTTTTTCTCTTTTGAGACTTCGATCCTTTTTCACTGCTTCATTTTCTTGTTTTTTTTAAAGTAAGTTATTATATGTATTATTCAAATTATAGATGTAATACTTTTATGAGATCCCTGTACATAAACATGTAATGTTTCTTGGGATAATAAATCTACTACTACTACTACTACCTCCACCTCTGAAGTCGTTTATAGTACTGTTCGAACGTCATTATTTTGTGGTGGATCAATGATTCTTCCGTAGTTTTCTGGGTTTATAACCGACCTCAATCAGCATTTTTTCGTTACCCCAAATTTTGCGTATCAAAAAAAAAAATTGAAACATATATATACATATATACATATGTTAGCATGAAGATTCTCACGGACGAAGTATGATGCGTTGTTTTTTTCGGGTTTTATTCCGTGTTCTGTGGTTTTGATCCTCTGAAGGATAATACAGAGGATCAAACGAAGAAAGTGGGAGGGGCCCAGATCAAAGATACCATCAATGAACACCCCTATATATTGAGAAGTAGAACTCGAATTAATTAGTCGAGTTCGGAGATCGAAACTCTAGACATCACCTAGAAGATGGCAAATGAGACTTTGCCGAAACGTTGTGAGAATTATCCTTCAGAGGATCAAAACCACAGAACACGAAATGAAACCCGAAAAAACAACGCATCATATATATATATATATATATATATATATATATATATATATATACATATATAAATATTGTTCTTTCTATCAGGACTTCGGTCTAATATACGAAAAGATTACTTACTCTTTTTAGCCACCTGAGCTTTCGCTTATTTTTATTAGCTTTTTCAAGGGCTACAATATGAAATGGACATCAAAAAGTATGAATATACAATATAGGGTACATACATGTGCTATTTTAGTTTTTTTTTTTAATAATGATGAAATACTAAGATAAAACATGAGATGTGTAAACTTTGACAATGAAAGGTGGAGTTATTGATTTTGAAATTCATAGTGTTCTTTCCACTGACGACAGTTATATACAGGATGTATTCAGTTGTTTAATAGAAACGATTAAATTTTACTTAGGTTCTCAATATCTGATCTCTTGTTCATGTTGTTTTTTCTCGTTTTAATTTCAGTGATTCCTAGAAAGAGACGTTCGTTCAAGCTGTTTTCGATATGAAGAAATTTTGTGTTATTATAATCAATTGAATGATCATTTTCGATAGAATGATTAGTTAATGCACATGAATTTTATCTCATATTTTTACAGTCACTTTTGTGTAGAGCTATTCGTGTTTTCAAATTATTTTTTGTTTGACCAATATATTTTTTGTCACAATCATTGCAAGGAAATTCGTAGACTACATGAGAATTTTCGGAAAGTGGATCTTCATCTTTTAATTTTGAATGTTATTTGATCAACGGTTTTATTTTTCGTTGTGAAATTTTGATATTATTTTCTTGTTTAAATACATTTATGATTTCGCCTGATAATTCTGGAATATAAGGAATAGAACAGTATTTGTATGAAGCAATTTCATTGCAATTTTTTTCTGTAGTATCGATGATATTTGAAGTTGTATTGTATAGAAGTTTTTTCAGAAATGCTGGAGGGTAAGAACATTTTAAAAGCTTATCGCATATTATTTTCAAATTTTAATCAATGAGTGACGAATGTGAAATCTTTTCAATTCTGTTTTTTAGAGCACGTAATAAATTAATTTTTATTTTTTGTGGATGGCTTGATAGATAACTCATATGTATCTTCCTGCATTGGTTGATCTGAAGTAGTAATTAATACAAGATGATTTTGTTGTTTTCGATTCTTATCAAAAGAGTATCTAAAACTGGTACGGTATTGTTTCTTTCTTTCTCCATGGTGAACTGTATTATATAATAATACAAAAATTAAATACAAAATTCAATATATATCATGATCAATTGTACATAGGATTAAGTAAAAATAAAATGAGAAGTGTTTTGTGAAAAATTTCTTGAGTGAAAAACAGGACAATAGCAACGGTGTGGGGAATCAACAGGAAGGTACGCGAGAAATTTCACGAGAAGCCAAAAAGATTTTGAGAAAATTTGGAAACAGAAAAACCTGAAAGAAAGCTGGTGATATCCTAGCCAGTACTATAATAGCCGTAAAAGAAGAAAGGAAAACTAGTACGTACCAGCTAATACAACTTCCAAGTTCCTGTAAGATAGCTGATATCCAGATTTCACGAAACCAACTCATGTCCAGATGAATTATTCCCATTGAACTTTTCCATTCCTGAGTATATTAGACCGGGAGGTCATGACAGGTGACGTTCCACCATTTTTTCGTGCATGCCTTTTTGAGGCTTGATAAATAACTCTAAAATATCAAAGATAGTCGGGTTTTTAGCCCCCCCGCGCGTCCTCTTCATAAGGAAAAACGCTTTTCTTTCTGTAGCGAATTTTCGTGTTTTTCCGTGATATGTTACTGCATGCCATTGTAATATACGGAAGTTCAAACTAATTGAAGCTCTAATAATTGATGGCATGCACCCCGCAGCGGCCCAAGATGATCAATGGGTTGTGAAAACCTGAAAAAAAAATTTGGAAAATTCCGTGTTTTCAAATTGCATGCCGATGTGATGAATTGAAGTTTTTGTAATAAAAACACTATGGAAAAATTGGCATGCACCCCTCGTAGGACCAACGGTGAAAAATTACCGGAAAATTCTGTAAAATTTTAACACCGATTTTCCGTGATTCCAAACTGATATCCAGGTTTCACGAAACCAATTCCTGTCCAGATGAATTATTCCTATTGAACTTTCCTATTCCCGAGTGTATATTATATCTATTTTTGACCTCCTGAACTTCATTTTCAATCCCATATCAGGAAACAGAACCAATAGACTATTTTACCGCGAATCAAAAACATTTTTGGTTAGGGTAATTTTTTCTTTGTACGAACATTCTTTCAGAACTTGTTCGAAAACTGCACTGAGCACTGAGCAGAATCATTGTTCCAATTTTTCACTACATGTTTTTTCAGTAAATTTAATCAAATGAGTTGGGTTTCCCCTAGGTCAGGGATTTTTAATATAAGGGAATCCCAAAATTAATCTAGAATTTATTTGAATTTCTGATTCTCAAGAAAAAAGGGTACTGAAATCGAAATAAAAATTGGTACTGGATTGAATTTTGGAATTATTTCATTTGCGTCTCTCTTTCTCTCTCACAAAATTACATGACATCAGGAGAAGGAATTGATCATGTTCATTGGCGTCCATCTGAGCTAAACTCCAGTCTATGACGGTAAAAAAAGTGTAAACTGTGTATTTATCCCATACAGCACCGATTCGTATGAAAATTTGGATACAGGTTCTACTTACCCTCTATTTCAAAATCTACCCTGTGCCGAGGGTTGCTTTCTCCCTGGGGGTAAAGGCCACCCCTTCTTGGGGGTGAAAAATTTTTAATTGGAAATGAGTGCGGAAATCAATAGATTGACTAATTATCAGTACTTTTTGCTCAATGAACTTTTTTCTGAAAAGCAATAGTTTTCGACTTATTCGCAAGTGAAATTGTCGGTTTTCAGGCAAAAAAACACGTTTTCAGATCTTTTTTCGCGAATAACTGGAAAAATATGCATCTAATAAAAAAACCTACGGTGAGCAAAATTGTAGCTTCTGAAAAAACCGATGCGAGCGTTCACTTGTAATGTATGCAAACCCATTACAAACTGAATAATTGCTTGTTGAAAGTTGATTGGTATTTTCAAACACCAAAATGGAAAGTTTCTACGTACAATAACCAAAAACCAATGCATTGTTCGGGAAAAACTCATTGGATCTTTTTTGAAGTCCTTCATGAATCCTTCATTTCTGTTATTCATGAAAGTTTCTAGCATCGAAACTGACCCAGGTATGAAGGAAATAATGTTGAATCCTATTTTTTCGTTAAAAAAAAATGGTAAATAACTCATCCTCTCTTCCCCCCCCCTTTGAAAAAAATCGTTGTTACTCCATAATTCACTACATTCATGTTCTTATAATGATTTATCAATTGAAAGTACGTAGTTTTGGGGAAAAATGAGATTGAAGAGAAAAAATCATATACGTAATTCAGCGAAAAATCACCATTTCTTCTAATGTACATACCCAAATTTCTACAAAAATTGTTTATGGTTGTTTTCCCATAACTCGCTCAGTCTTTGAGCAATCAAATCCACCAAAAAAGTATTTTGTAGCTTTTTACAAGAGCTATAAGCTCATTCACATTATTTTTTGTTTTAGAACATATTTTTGAAAAGGTTCACGCTGAAAGGGCTCAAAAAAGGTACTTTGCGCGAACCCTCACAATATTTAACTGGCCATATCTTACCCTATTTTCACCCTGCAGAAAAAAATGAAACACCAAAATTCTCGGAGAAGAATAACCTTCAATTTTGTACTCCAGAAAATTTTGCATGTGATCGATACTTTTCGAGTTATTTCGAAGAAATGGTGATTTTTCGCTGAATTACGTATATGATTTTTTCTCTTCAATCTCAATTTTTTCCAAAACTACGTACTTTCAATTGATGAAAAACTCAGAACTCATTATAAGAACATGAATGAAGTGAATTATGGAGTAACAACGATTTTTTTCAAAGGGGGGGGAAGAGAGGATGAGTTATTCACAATTTTTTTTCAACGAAAAAATAGGATTCAACATTATTTCCTTCATACCTCGGTCAGTTTTGATGCTAGAAACTTTCATAAATAACAAAAATGAAGGATTTTTGAAGGACTTCAAAAAAGGTCCAATGAGTTTTTCCCGAACAATACATTAGTTTCTGGTTATTGTACGTAGAAACTTTCCATTTTGGCGTTTGAAAATACCAATAAACTTTCAACAAGCAATTATTCAGTTTGTAATGGGTTTGCATACATCACAAATATACGATCGCCTTTGCTTTTTCAGAAGCTATAATTTTGCTCTCTGCAGGTGTTTCGATTAGATGCACATTTTTCCAGTTATTCGCGAAAAAGTATCTGAAAACGTGTTTTTTTTGCCTGAAAACCGACAATTTCACTCGCGAATAAGTCAAAAAGTATTGCTTTTCAGAAAAAACTTTATTGAACAAAAAGTGCTTAGATTCAGTCAGTCTATTGATTTCCGCACTTATTTTCAATGAAAAATTTTTCACCCCCAAGAAGGGGTGGCATTCACCCCCAGGGAGAAAGCAACCCTCGGCACAGGGTAGATTTTGAAAAAGAGGGTATGTAGATCCTGAATCCAAATTTTCATGCGAATCGGTGCTGTATGGGATAAATACACGGGAAAATGGTCATAGACTGGACTACTAGAAAAGAGGTAAAACTAAAAAGGCATGAATACAGGTAAAAATAATCTACTGGGCATATTTACATTTCGAAAACTATTAAGATATTTTGAAAAACAATTTCCCATTTCTATATAAACTTATAACTCAAAAAAACTTCACTCAATTTCTTTATAATCGACAAATCAAACAAATTCTCAATTCTCAAAATTGTTCAAAAAAAATTGTTCGTTAACCAGCTGACGAACGTCAACCCTCAGAAGTCGAAACTTGTGCGAGCAATGGATCAACGAGGCCTTACCTTTTAACGTGCGATTACCCAGCACGGTGGCCCGGCGAGGATTCGAACCCTGGCCTTCCGCTTGATAGGCAGATATGCTAACCACTACACTTCCGAGATATAAATAAAAACAGAAATAATAGTTATAGAACAAATTGGCACAACGAACGTGGGGCGATAAAAAAGAAAAATAGTGAATAAAATCATATATATATATATATATATATATATATATATATATATATATATATATATATATAATAAATCGGCGCCCATCGTGGGGCATATCTGGGAAGGGCAAAACAGGAGTGAGTGTGAAAGATTTGGTATGGAAGGAGATATGGAAGATGGTTAACATGGACGGACAGGTGCAGGAGAAAAAGAGAGAGATAATCAGTTGGAAAGTAGAATGGATGAAAAATTTGAAATGTTAATGAAATTTATAGGGAGCAATATAGAAGGTTTGTCTGAGAATATGAAAAAAATAGAGGAAAGAGAAAAAGAAAATATGACAAAAATGAAAGAATATATCATATGAAAATGTTATGATTTTGAAAAAAAGGTTGAACAACAAAATACACAATTTCATAATGAAATCAATGGGGAAATGAGTAACATAAGCAATTCTGTAGAACAAAACAATAAACGAGTGAGAGATATGAGAATAGAATTGGAAATAACGAATCAAAATACCTTGAAAGAAATAGGAAATGTAAACAAATAGGTAGAATTACAGGAATCAAGTTCAAATAACAAAATTTCTAGTATCGAAAATGAAATTACAATAATTAAGGGAAAAATAATTGGAGGCAGAGATAATGGTGATCATTCTAATAAAATCAAAGAGTTGGAAAATGAACCAAAACAATAGGAAGAAAGTAAAAAAAAAGAAATAGTAGAGACTAGTATAATAACAAGCTGACAAAGATTTCAGAATAAAAAGTTGCTGCGTCTATTGAGAACAATTCTTTCTGGATAGAACAAGTCCAATTAGTCAGCAACTGCTCGTTATCTCAAATTTCAAATGAAGAAATGAGAATTTATATAAATATATACATATATATATATATATATATATATATATATATATATATATATATATATATATATTTATATATATTTAACCTTCGAGAACTAAATCCGTTTCCGTTCTCAATACGCAAATTGGCAATCTTCGTTATTGACATTTTGTCAAATATTCAGTTTCCGAAACGTTAACGATAAGTATTATCGTATGTATATGTATATACATATATATATACATATATATATTGGTTATTATTTTTTTGATAGGCAAAATTTGAGATAACAAGAAGTTGCTGACTAATTGGACTTGGTTCTATACAGAACGAAGTTTTCCAATAGACAATTTTTTTATAGACGCAGCAATTTTTTGGGGTAGATTAAAATCTAACATTCTACACTTGTATAGATTCCAATATTGATTCTTATTTTTTCAGATTGTGGTAGGTTACAAACCAAGAAAACAACGGAACAAATCGTATATAGTTCCCCTTATTCAGATTGCAACAAAAACTATATTGGTCATACAACATCCCTATCTCTTACAGAATTAACATTTTACAATTATCATCGTAAGCAATAATAATTCTCACAATTTTTCTCGAACTCATTTACCATTACATCAATTTCAATCAATCAGTCCTCTACTTCAACGTCACAAAACAATTACTCGTACAAGTGACGAGAAACGTTTTCAGACACCGGTTGGTACACACAGTCAGTTGGTACCACTAGCTCAGTTCGTTTATTAAGCTCTGGGACCCAATTCTTGAAATCGTAGGAAATGTTTCTCTAGAGAATTGTTTCATACTCCCAAATTCTCTTGGGAAATACGAAACGTAGGAATAGCTATTCTTGGGCGAGTTAGGAATGTGTTTCCGGAGGAAACTGTATGAGCGACGTATGTCGAGTACGCTTTCCATTGAATTTATATTTAAACCAATCAAGTTCTCAGAAATCCAATGTTATTGATAGTTTCAGGTTGGTACACTTGGTACCTACGTAATTAGTGACGAGATTAATGTTCTAGAATTTGATAATTCGATTCGAAATGGTCCGATGTCCGATGTATGTCGGATTTGAAGTATTGAACGTCGGATTTGAATATGTTTATTTAGTCTTTATGAGCTTCGGTTTGGATTCAATAACATATCAGAATTTTGTTGGATATATGCGATACAAAACCTTAAAAGATATTCAAGAATATACATTTTAACATTTACTGAGTTTAATAATTTTACCTTCATTTCTTTGCTAACAACAAATCTTCCTTTTGGTGGAATCAAGAAAGGGTCCAACACATTTATTAAATACCTAGCCAGTTGTTTACTCAAACAGAAGTTTTTAATAAATGAAGCCTCATCCAGTTGATTCAAGTGGATTATAAACTACAAACCATCTACGTTCTTGGAATAGCTTTCCTTCCCACTGAAATGTATGATTTATTATACATTTCAGTGGTTCTTCCGCGTTGGCCATATTATTAAGAACAAAAATCCTCATAGCATTTTCTCAACTTATGTTTTCCACGATATTCTCAAAATAGTACTTGGTAAATACACATCAACGATAAACTCATATGTAATCACAACTCCATTTTCATAAATAACAATAAAAAAAAAGTATCAAATAATCGTACCGTAATCTTGACATAAAAATCAAGCCACAGAAACTAATGTTCTGTGACCAGATTCACTGGTGAATTCGATTTCTCCTACAGAAAACTTGGAGAAATAATTCCTACTGATTTGATAGGAACTGATTCCTCTTATTGGCTGCGAGAATAGCAAAATCACGAATCGAGAGAAAATTACGTCATTTTCTCTAGAGAAACATTTCCTACGATTTCAAGAATTGGGTCCCTGAGCGCTCACTTTGCTCGAAGCCGTTCGTTTATCACAAATCGACCTCTCCAAGCTTATACAAAAGTGTCCATTTATACACGGAGCGAGCATATCGAGCAAGCTTTCCCAGCTCGGCTGCGCTAAATCCACTCGAAATCGTTCGTTTATCCAAAATCGAGGATATCGAGCGAGCAGAGCGATAACTTTGGTGTCCTTTTATTCATAGAGCGTGCATATTGAGCAGCTTATTAAGCTCAGAGCTTCGTTAAAGAGAAAATCGAGCGAGAAAATGTGACGTAACCGACGTTTGATGAAGTTTTAATTTGACATTGAACTATGAAATGAGGTTATTCATCATTGTTATGGGAAGTTTTTTTTTTCGAAATTCTTGCAGTTCTGATTATATCATACTGACGAACGATACCTGTTTAGTAAAATGATTGCGAAAACGAACCTCTCGAAGTACTTACCTACTTAGCCTCGATTTTAGCTAGTTTTAAAAATATTCATGGAGTTTTGAAGAATTTACTGATTGAACAATAGACCTAGGTTGATCGTTCAACACTGAGGTAGTATGTCAATCACAATCATCTTGGTGAAGAAGAACTGAATGAAACCTAATTAGATGGAGGCTTCATGATCATAATCGTCTTGTACCAGGGACCATGAACCATACAATGGAAGTTCAGAGTGTTAAGCTCAATAGTGTTAGCTATGTATCGATGTGAATTTGTCCCGAGATATGTCCTGGAAATAGGCAATCTCTAAAAAGATTATTGGAGTCCCAAAGTTTACATCGAAATAAATTGTTTGAAATAACAGCTTGGCAATTGATCCTTATGATGCTGAATGAGAAATGTGATCTACCAAAATATCAATTTTGCCCTTGATTATGTTAGATATCTTCAATTACCTGGAATCACAGAAGAATTGTACAAGGTTTGAAAGCTCGTAATCAAAAATCAACATATATCAGAAGATGAGCCATTTACATCATCAGCGTTATTGCCAAATTTGCATGGGATTAATAAATGAACTATTATTTTGTAAGGTAGCCAGAGAAAACATAACTAGGAGCCCTTCAAACAAGACGTTCGAAATGAGGAAAGGGAAAATCTTCAAAATGAAAACATATTATGACATATGCAATATGCTCGATAAGAAGGCTCTACAACTCCAGGGTTAGTCATGCCTCCATATTTTCAACTTATACTCATTGCATTGCTTTCTGATAGGTTTTTGTTCAGGTGTTTGCTAATTTTCCAATGATTACGTTAGTATTCTCAATGCATAGACTTGGAAAATTGACAGTTGAAAATCACTCCCTCAAATTATATCCAGAAGTTTTCTGCACAGGAATTTTCTTATTAATGTATTCAGAGATTTATTCTCGCTGAAATAATTCATTTCATTCATATTATAATTGAATACATTTTTTTCACCTAATTCTTCATTCACATGTACCTATCTACTAACTACATGGATTGTGACCATAATATTTAAACCGGTACAAAAAGCAAATGTTTTTTTCCATAAAACATTTAGAACCCTCCTCTTTTCTCAAACGTGGACCCTTGGTGTGCAGTAAGTTCGCCGATCTTCCACTGGCCATGCTCATTTCATAATCACATCATTCTGAAGAAAATATAAAAATTCAACCTACACTCGTATTCAGCAAGTTTCATATGAACAATCCACATGGCGAATGTGGATAAAGTATAATTGGTAAAATTCGAGCACAAATTACGAATCGAAAAAGATGAAATAAATACCAAAATATCAGGTAATGTTACACGCTCCAAAAGCCCGAAACCCGTTCGTTTTTATATCTTGAGCTCTATGCGTCCATTGATCAGCTGATCTCAGCTCAAGCTCAATCGAACTTAGCTACTGTTTCAACATTTGACTTGATAGATGTCATAACACTATCGTTTTCAACTTCACATTTCATCTTTCATCCCGTTCATAAAGACACCAACCTCGAACGCTTAGTCTGACCACATGCTCGCAACAGATTAATTACTTTTCAATAATAATTTTTACGTATATTCTGTAATTGTATACCAGTTTAGACCATCAGATCATTCATAATGAAACTTCACCGCATTTGTACTTCAAGAATGATTATTTTTGAACATCGTGTCAGAGACCTCACCTAAGTTGTAAGTATGATACTACAACCAACTGTAACATCTCCTACATGAATATAATCAATTTGTAGTTCCCTGATGATGGAATTAACAAAGTTCTGATAGCTTGGATCAACTCAAAAGAGTTTTCCTTTTGTGACATCGCTGCATTCCCCACTATTTAACTGTACATACATAAATAGTGATGTCGTCGCGCAGAGTCCCCATAGATCGTTCAAATGGTCTCCTCGGTTAAGATGGTCGAAATTGAGACCGTTCAACGACAAACTGGATTGTACCTGCCTCAGGGTATTTGCGGCTAAGCTACAGTGAAGGTGGGGGGGGGGTCCGTTAAGTAGTCACTTTCAATACTTTGATTCTTAAATGGGCGCCAGGTAAATCTATTTTCCCTCGAAATACCCTTAATAAGTATTATTCAACCCCAATTTACCAAAAGTTGAAAGTAAAGTACGCAAGTACGACTCAGAGGAATTTATTAATCATATTACTAGTACGCAAAATGAAACAAATCGATATCTATAAGTTACGATGGTTTGAGAAACCTATTGAAACTTTTCAAGCTCGATAAGCTATATCTACACCGAATAACATGGCAATATATAAAAAAATATACTAATAATATGCAAACGAAACAATCGATATCTGTAAGTTGCAATAAATCAGAAGCCTTTATAAGCCTTTTAAACTCGTTAAACTATACCAACAACTAATACCTTAGGCTAACTTTAACCACCAATATGAAAAGATACTAATATTGTGACGTTAGTTTTGGGTTCTACTATCAAAGTGAACTAAAATCAGGTGAATACCAAAAAAAATATCAGTTGGTTAAAAAATTTACTCGGGCATTCAAAAAATTAATGTCGTCACAGCCTGGCTACTCATATAGTCGGAGGCGGGGTCGTGTTTTCTAGAATGTCTGTAAGCAAGGGCGCCAGACAATAAATATTGACAAGGAAGGGGTTGTACAAAACAAAAGGAGATACGCCAATTAACAAAAAATATATATAATCTATTGATGGTTAGTATCAGCTTACAAAAAAAGAATGGGGATTATTTCATCTAACTCATATAGAGGAATTTAAACTCCAAGCAACAATGAAATAACCAAATGGTATCTTAGAACCAAGTATTATCTAAGTATCAATAAAAATTCGATTTGGATCAAAGATCAAACCAACAAGAAATACACTTCTAAAACGGCCGTTTTAAAGTTCACAAAATACTTTCGTGACAAATATGAATACTTCACAAGGGACAATTTATGATAAAAAATATAAATATATCGTTTCGTAATATTTCAGTTAGGTTATGAACACTTCACAAGGAACAATTCATAAAAAAATATATCGTTTCCAAATTCTAGTAAGGTACTCCGTGTGCTGTTATATAACTCATCTTCGGAATTCCTTTATCGGCCACTTTCTCAAGAATAAGAATGAAGAAGTACTTACAGGATCGCCGGTAGATATAACGAGTTTATGTGATTTTTGAATTCCATAAAATATACCATTGTCACAGATGTAATCGATTTTCATTTAATTTCCAAGTTAGCTTTTCTTATCCTATTCGCTCAACTTCGTTATCGATAATTCATCCATCGCAAGATAGTTTCTCAAGCTCCTTTGTGACATACCATGATGAAAAGGCAATCACCATGCCGGGTATAATGGAAAACCACAACAAAAAATATAAAAGGCCTAAAATAATATATCATGTAATATATCTGATTGACGATAATAATCGAAGCAATAAGCATTTTCAGTTGCTCGTGACAGAAAAATTACCTCAGGTGGTGGTCGGCCTTTCAACATTGAAAATTATTTTCAATAAGATTTTGACAGTGTTCCGAATCAATTACATCTGCTCAAAATATCGAGCAGCCGTTCTATCGGTACCTTGAAGGGCGACAAAAAATTATCGGTGTCTTTTATGGAATTCAACAGCTCCCGTTCACAGATACAATGAAATATAGAATTTTGTTGTATTCGGCGGCTTCTAACGGAATTAACATTAGGGATTTTGAAATTTTATATATGAGTCAGGGCACGCAATTAATTATTATTAGGAATTTGAAAATCAGATTTGTATAGGGTGTCAAAATGGTGTGCTGCGAAACTTTATTTACCCATCGGGAAAGTGGACCGTTACACACTCCCTCTTCCCACTAAAAAATGTTTTATAGTCATAAAATCATTTTTAAACTCCCCTTCAATTCAAAAAATATATTCCAGACGTGAAATAGTGAAACATAACGAACTGAATAGAATTTCCGAGCCAAACCAACATGTTAGTTCGACATAATCGATAGGAATGTCAAAATACATTTGAGGTAGTTGGTCGATTTCCTCTTGGTATTTTTCAACATCTGCAGAATCCACATCCAATTCTAAGTCGACCACTCTACTATAGAAATTGCCATTCGACGGGACATACCTACCGAAATTCAGAAACGAAGGTACATGACCCGTTGCCTCATGCACTGCAGTGCGCATTGCAAAGGCGATCTTATGAATTTCATCGTCCCAGGTCCGTTGATCTCCCTCTTTAATATAAGACCTGATAGCGGCCTCTAAAACACGATTCACCCTTTCAACGGCATTGGTTTGAGGGTGGTATCTAGCATTGAAAAATATTTCCACGCCATAATCCTTTCCTAAATTCCGAAACTGTTTACCTGCAAATTGGACACCGTTGTCGCAAGCTACAACCTGTGGGGCACCATAAACAAGAAAAACTTGATTTTCTATAAAATCAACAACCTGTGCTGCACTTGCTTTTCGCAACGGATGAAGAATACAATATTTCGTGAAATAATCTGATACTAAAAGGACATAACAATTTCCACGTTTAGATCGAGGAAGAGGACCCAACAAGTCGACAGATATATACTGCCATGGAAATTGTACCTTCTTTGGTTGACCCATAAAACCAGGTCGTGCTGAACAATTTACCTTTTGTTCATTACATTTCCGACAACATTTTACATATTTTCTCACATCTTTCAGGAGCCTTGGCCAATAATAAAGTTCCTTTATTCTGTTGAGTGTTTTGAAAATTCCAAAATGAGCAGCTTGGGCATCATCATGGTTGGCTTTAAGGACTGAAAGGCGCTTTCCTTTTGGAATGACTAGTTTCCAATCAGGAAAGTTTGTTCGTATACTGAATTCACTTGGCACATACTTATAGAGAACACCATCCCGAATACACCACTCAGAAAAACTTTCTGGTTTATTTTTAACTGATTCCAACATCCTACTATACCACACATCCGTATTTATATCTTCTTCCTCAAGATTCACCACACAGGTCTCGAGTGGTGCTCTGGAAAGAGCGTCAGGAATTACGTTCAGTGATTCAAATGCACGAAACTTCTCAACTCCAAAAATAACTGCGAGGCATTCCTTCTCAGTTGTTGTAAATTTTTTTTCAGCTTCTGTCAATGTCCTGGATGCAAATGCGACGACCACTTCATTATCGTCAACCTTCTGGCATAAAACGGCCCCTAAACCCACGTCGGACGCATCACACTGTACGTAAAATGTTTTAGAAAAATCAGGTGCAGCCAAGATAGGAGCAGAAACCAAGGCTTCTTTTACTTTATGAAATGCTTTTTCCGCCTCCTCGTCCCAGATAATTTTTTGAGATTTGCGTCGACCCTTCAGCAGCTTTGTAATGGGAGCCGTGATGGTTGAATAGTTTCTTACGAACCTGCGATACCAGCTACAGATACCAATGAACCTCTTGATTTCTGTTGCTGTTTTTGGGAGTGGGTAATTTAACATAGCTTGGACTTTCTCAGGATCTGTTCTGAGACCTTCACGATCGACAATAAAACCGAGATATTTCAAACTAGGACGACAAAATTTGCATTTTTGAATATTGATCGTTAAATTAGCGGACTGTCACCTTTCAAACACTTTGTATAAAATGTCTAAATGTTGGTCAAAAGACGGAGTCGCTACAATTATATCATCAAGATATACAAATACGAAAGGATCCAACTCTGGTCCCAGAACTGAATCCATCAATTTCTGTTGTGTTTGAGCGGCGTTGCATAAGCCGAATGGCATCACGACAAATTCAAACAGTCCAAGGCCCTGTATAGCAAAAGCTGTTTTCTCACAAGAGTCTGACGACAAAGGAATCTGCCAAAATGCAGATTTCATGTCAATACTACTTAGGTAGCGAGCACCTGACAACTTACTCAAAATGTGATCAACTAGGGGCAATGGGTAGGCACATTTCTTTGTCACTTCATTTAATTTTCGACCATCGAAACAGAAGGTTTCCAGAGAGTTTTGAATTATTCAATCATTCGACTGAGTAGAACAGATTCATTATTACTCAAGTCTGAATCATCATGGATCCTGTTAACGAAGCATACTTCATCAGTTTCTTCCTTTTCATGTGCAAATATTTTCAAATCATGGTTCCCAATGGAAAATGAATTAGTTGTATAATCAATATTGACTTCAAAAATTCTACAGAAATCTGAACCGAAAATCACACTAGGTGTGAGAATAGTAACAACTAAAATACCTAAAGTTTTCACTGTATCATTTATTTGGATAGGCAACTCTACCGTGCCCGATATTTTACGCAAGGTACCATGCGCCGTGCTTATTGTTAAACTACAATTTTTATTTGAGCATCAAACAATCGCAATAAATGCATACCCGGACCATCTATAACTAACCTATTTGCACCACTGTCCAGCAAAGCAACAAATGTTCGTCCGAAAAGATTTATTTAAATATACTGCCTATTATCGTTTTCCTGTTCGAAAATTAAAATATCATCAGCTAGATTCATACATTTTTTTAACCATGTTCGAACAATCATCCCATGGCATTTCACCAATAACATGACCGTTTTTTACCTCCTCCAAGTCATCTAGTACTACTGAAACCCTTACAATATTGTCTCCTTTGAAATTCGAAATTTCATCCTTTATTCCTTCTGGTATACGATAGAGTCTACCAAGTATGTGATTAATTCTGCTTTTTAAACGATTATATGTTTCGACATTACTACCATCATAATCATCTACAATCTGCGAAATGGACTTCACACTTTCATCAATTTCTTTTTTTTCAATTTCTAAATCAAAGTTCGGCGTTTCATAGGTTACATTTGGTCTAGCAATATCCTTTTTTATTTCACGTCTCAAAAATTTTCGTTTCTGAGCAATATCAACTTTATCGGTAACTACATCACGAATCAACAATTCATAGTTCAATTCATGTACCCTCAAATGATTTGGATCTATTTCAAAACTGATTATTTTTGCCATTTCTTTTTACAAATGAAAAACGAAATTTTTATTAAAATTTAATTTTGAAAGTATTACTTATTTTGCACCCTGTATAATCACTTTTGTTGATTCCCTATGTCAAATCCGCTACAGCCTAGACGATAATAATTGCTACGCCAGTTTTAAAAAAATATAATGTATCAGCAAACAACTTACGAACCACTCTGTATATCCACCATTGAATAATAATTCGCGATAAACTGAAGACAACCAATACTCAATTATCAGGACAGAAGGTGTATGAAAAAATGTAATAAAAACACACAGGCAGTACTGTGACCTGCTTGCAAATGAAAACAGGTTTTTTTTTACCTATTGTTTTGTACAAAGGAAATGGGAAGGAAAGAGGATATTGCTTACTTTTCCCGGCTAGAATGCTTCCAACTACACAAAATAATCCAAAAGTCAATGAAGTATGTAATTCAAAGTATTACAAAAATATTTCAATGTAAAAAATAGAAGGCCCCAGACGTTGTGGCGCCAAAATTATGTGACGTTAGTTTTGGGTTCTACTATCAAAGTGAACTAAAATCAGGTGAATACCAAAAAAAAATATCAGTTGGTTAAATTATTCACTCGGGCATTAAAAAAATCAATGTCGTCACAGCCTGGCTACTCATATAGTCGGAGGCGGGGTCGTGTTTTCTAGAATGTCTGTAAGCAAAGGGCGCCAGACAATAAATATTGACAAGGAAGGGGTTGTACAAAACAAAAGGAGATACGCCAATTAACAAAAAATATATATAATCTATTGATGGTTAGTATCAGCTTACAAAAAAAGAATGGGGATTATTTCATCTAACTCATATAGAGGAATTTAAACTCCAAGCAACAATGAAATAACCAAATGGTATCTTAGAACCAAGTATTATCTAAGTATCAATAAAAATTCGATTTGGATCAAAGATCAAACCAACAAGAAATACACTTCTAAAACGGCCGTTTTAAAGTTCACAAAATACTTTCGTGACAAATATGAA